>VBSK01000103.1:0-80369 GCA_006112555.1 Tuber indicum | reverse complement strand
CTCTAATAACCCAACGTTGAAACCGGGTGGGAATAGACCAACGCGCAGGCAACTGGAGTTCATATGCCCTAGTACCAACACGTCGCTTGACCACAAAGGGACCAAACATTCGGTGATCTAGTTTCTCCATAGGCCTCTTTGTACGGATATTCTTGCGATTCAGCATTACCCGATCAGCCTTTATAGCTCTGCCTTCTTCGACATCTTTTAGAGTGGCATATTCTGGAGATGGTAATCGTTTCTTGTCATGCCATTTCCGTTGCCTCTCTTGAGCACTTTGTAATGTTTCCCGTATGTCTTGCCATGTACCCTCCCAATCCTTTACTAACAGCTCCGTACTTGGATGAATCCCCTTATTGTCAGGAACAATTCCAGACCAGTTTGTCCTCGGAGAAAATCCATAGTTAATCTCAAAAGGAGATAACCTGGTTGACTCGGAGGTGGATGTATTATAGGCATACTCCGCTAACGGTAGTAGCGAAACCCAATCATCCTGCTGGTAGGTACAATAACTCCTTAGGTATTGTTCCAGTGTCTGGTTCACCCGCTCAGTCTGGCCGTCGGTCTCGGGATGGAACGCGGTAGAGAGACATTGAGCTTCACCTCAAGTAGTCCCATTAAGCTAACCCAAAACTTAGAAGTAAATCGAGTATCCCGATCAGAGATAATCGATTCTGGGAGTCCATGCAGTCTCCAGATCTCTTTGAGAAATATAAGAGCAAGTTCCTTGATAGGTACCTCCGTAGCGAGGGGGATGAAATGCGCCATTTTTGAGAATCTATCAACAATGACCCAGATCTTCGTAAAACCCTCGGATTCTGGTAACGCCACAATGAAGTCCATTGATATTGCGTTCCATGGCCTCATAGGAACATCTATAGGTTCTAAGAGCCCAAACTTCTTATGTCTAACTGTCTTTACTCTTTGACAGACGTCGCATGACCGAACATAGTCTTCGATGTAGGCCTCCATCTTAGGCCAGTAGAAGTTGGCTTTAACCTTCCCTATTGTCTTATAAGTCCCGAAGTGTCCGGCTAGACGGGAATCATGTTCCGCTTGCATGATCCGTTCCTTTAGCCCTTGATCCTCCGGTATGTACCATCGCTTCTTATAAAGTAGGAAGTCCTTCTCTAATGAGAAATTAGGGTCAACCTTCTTGTCCCCTTGGACAATGGACTTGTAAATACTTTGATAAGTATTGTCCTTTGCTATCGCGACCTTCATGTCATCAAGCATTCCGGACTTCAACCGAAAGCCTTGGCACAGTTGCAACAACTGTGGTCGCAAGATGTCCCGCTCCTGACTATCTAAATACTGTCCAGGACGGAAAAACATCTGTTCTTGACCCAATTTCGCAGAATTACTCCCCCCTTCAGGGGGGTACTCCGAACGCCTCGATAATGCATCAGCCTTCCCATTAAGGCGCCCTTCACGGTAGACAACCTTAAAATTAAATGGTTGAAGGAATTCCGCCCAGCGATGTTGTCGGCGATTCAGTATCTTAGTACTATTAAAGTACTCCAAATTCTTATGATCAGTGTAAATAGTTATCTGATCAGATACTGAGCGCAAGAGATGATCCCATTCCTTAAAAGCAGCAACAATTGCGGACATCTCTTTATCATGCACATCATAATTTATCTCTGCTGGCGAGAATTTCCGACTATGGTAGGCTATTGGATGCCATCTACCATCTTCACATAACTGTGAGAGTATGGCTCCTAATGCAAAATCACTTGCATCGGTTTCCAACTTGGTCAACCGTTCTGGATCAAAATGAGCTAGAATGGGGCTTGCCATGAACATCGCTTTAAGGCGACTAAAGGCTTCATCATGTCTAGGACCCCATCCCCATTTGGAATCTTTCTTCGTTAAGTCAGTTAACGGCTTTGTTATCTTACTGAAGCCTTCTATAAACCGACGGTAGAAGTTTGCAAATCCCAAAAAGCTTTGAACGTCAACAACTGTCTTTGGTGGAGTCCAAACTTCAATTGACTTCACCTTTTCCGTGGTCATCATAATACCACGATCGGATATACGGTATCCCAAGAATTCTACCTCTCTTTGATGGAATGTAGATTTCTTAATGCTTACACAAAGCCTAGCCTTGCGCAGTCTTTCCATAACTCGCCTAACGAGTGAGACATGTTCTTCGATGGTCTCTGAGTATATTAGGATGTCATCTATATAGGCGATGACTCCTTCGTCTAATAAATCATGAAAGATTTTATTTATCATACTCTGGAAAGTAGATGGGGCGTTACATAGCCCAAACGGCATTACCGTATATTCATACAACCCATAACGACAGCGGAAAGCTGTCTTCCATTCTTCTCCTTCTGCCATTCGGAGGAGATAATAGCCATTCTTCAAGTCCAACTTAGTGAAGACAGTGGCTTTTCCAAGTCTATCACGCAGCTCATTCATCAGTGGTAAAGGATATTTATTCTTCACCGTAATCTTGTTAAGCCCTCGGTAATCAATACATAACCTCAATGACCCATCAGGTTTGGGTACAAAGAGGATTGGGGCTGCGGCAGGGGAACTAGATCTCCGTATCTTTCCCGTTGCCAGCATCTCATTGAGATACTCCCTCAGAATCTTGAGCTCGTTTTCAGACAATGGATATATAGGACCAAAGGGAGGTGCTGTCTCAGGCATTAACTCGATCTTGTGATCATACTCTGAGTGCTCTGGTAACGCATCTATCCTTTGTTGGCTAAATATATCGCCATAGTCCTTATATTCGGGGAGGAGACTTAGGGCAATGTCTTTCCCGTCTTCTCCTGTGAACTGGGCATATCCAAGAAGATATACCTGAGCTGGTCTTCTGCCAATAGCTCTTCTTCGGTTATAAATTCTAACCGTCTCTGGCCCACAAGGCATCTAGCCTTACACAATACAGACCTCCAAGTGAAGCTGCGTGTTTCCCAGTCTATGTCGGGATTATGTTCATGGAGCCATGACATTGGAAGATAACCATCAATCTTCTTATCGGACATGTCCGCCAGTTCAAATCTCATGTCATTGACATGATCGCCAATACGCATCTTCAGGGTCTTAGTGTAATGAAGCCCTGAGTTAGGAATGTCATTCCCGCTAGCATCCTTTATTGGAGCAGCAACCTTTCTCCGGACACAAGGAACTTGTGTTTCCTTAGCCCATCGTGTGCTAAGCACTGCGCCAGTAGCGCCACTATCCAACAATAACACAGCCTCGGCTGCACTGTCTCTCGCGCCACAACGCCATTCTAGTCTAACTCGAACTCGGATAGACTTTATATGTTTTGGGGGGCCTGAAAGCCGCGCCTTCTTTCTTGAGTTTTCTTTTAGAAGCATGTTTAACGGAGTCTCTTGCCTTTCGACACAAGAGTGGCCACAACGGGTCAAAATGTTAAGGTTTCAAATCACGGTATATCAATAGCTAGGGTGTTTACTATCACGCCAGCATGATTTCGGGTACTGAACCCTCCTCAGGTAAACTTGATAACAAAATTTCATTGCTCGAATCAAGGCCTGCTTGATGTGAAAAGAACTAGTCTAACAAAAGAAAACAATTTCGCTTCCAATACTAAGGAAATAATCCATCGAAGTAAGGAAATGATATATTCCCGCAGTAACATAACAAGAATACAAAGGAGAAATAAACCAAGACAAACACCCAAAGAGAATTCCTGTGCTGACCCAAATCCTCCACCTGCCTCGTTCCTTCGCAGACCGCTGCGGCCCAGAACATCTAAGAGGCCTGGTCAGTCTATGTATTGACTGCAGGATTTCTCGGGGCATGCTTACTCTCGGAGCCCTTCACATAACTTCCTAGAGTTATGTCAGTGTCTTGTTATTTCGCTGCAAGGAAAGGAACTTACCTATTCCTCAGCATCCGTATCAACCTCCATAATCTCGGGAGATGACTTTCGGATTTCCAATAACTTCTTTGAAGGTGGTGCTTCGATGCGACGGACTTTGTTGTTTGATGCTTCATTGACTTCTGCATCTTCAGCCTTCCTCTTTTTGGTTATCGCTTTAACCCCTTTGGCTGAACTAACAACAGGGTCGGTGGAGAAACATTTCCGCCAAAAGTGACCCGGTTTTCCACATCGTGTGCACTGCGACTCCTTTTTCCGCTTATCGATAAGCGTAGATGGGATATTCTTATGAGCGTTAGCATGCTCAGAATTCCCTTGTTTCTGTGGTGGACCAGCAGAAGATAAGGAGCGCCTTGGGTTGGGCTTACCCGAACCCTTTTCCTTCCGTTTGGGTTGTTTCCTCGAGGTTGATGTCCTCTCCTCGCTCTTGCTCTGCGTATCACCTCGGCTTTTAGTAACAGTCTCGCTGAAGGTGATATTGTCCTGCAGTGCGTGGCCCGTCTTTCGCAGAAGGTCCATATATTCGGACACATCGGTAGGATGAGGTGTCTTTTGTGCCCAGACATTCCGTAGTTGGGATGTCATTGTCATCCGGATCTTGTCTTTGATCATCGTAGGGTCCGTATAACCCAATTGGACAATCAGATCCATTACCGAGTCTAAGTACTGGTCAACTTGCCCAGGCTTCATCTGCAATTTCGTCCACTCGCTAAGAGCGCGGTCCCGATCAACATGGGCACCAAAACTTGCCATCAGCCGCTTCCTAAATCCTTCCCACGTACGAAACTCATGGTTGGGATCAAACGGCATACCCACCCGGCGTGCACCATCCTCACTGATGTACCGGTGTAGGCCCATGTACCAAGTTTTGGCAGTGTCTTGAAGAAGAGGGATAACCAAGCTGATTTTGTCCATATCTTCCGTGATCGACTCTCGGAAGTATTCGAACTTGATTTCCACATCGCTAATGAACCGCTGAGTGTCGGTGGTATCTCCTTTGAAGGGAGTTACATCACCTAACTTCGCGGGCTTTCTTGGCTTTCCCCCTGAAGGAGTGGAGTTACCGGCTGGCTGACTAGCTCCAGCTGCCCCACTCATCTGCAAGAAAGCTCGTAGCAACCTTCGTGCTCCGCGGTCATAGCGTCTCTTCTTTTTCTCGCTCCAGTTTGGCTTCCGCCTCCCCAGAAACTCAGAGAAATCGGGTATGGAGTCGGCATCATCGTCATCACTGCTACTGGAGGAACTGGAATCACCCGGGTTTCCGCCAGCACCAACGTTTCCGCCAGGCGGGAGTTGATCTCCGCCGCCACCGGCATTTCTGCCAGGGCCTCCAGAGGGTCTATCATACCCGTCAAAGGAGTCCTCCCTTTCCCCTTGTCTGTCCTCTTGGGGAACCACCCCCGAACGAGACAAAGGCATGGGAGGTGGGTCTGGTAATGGGACAGCTGCCGAAGAACTCGGAGTAACCCCATACCGACCCTGAACAAACTGCTGGAATTCCAGACAGCTATCCGGCATTGCCGGAGGTCCCACGTGCAAACGTGAACCACAATAAGAACATTTGGGCTTTTTCATCTTCGGACCCTCCTCCTCCAGCTTCCGGTACACTTGACTCGAACGACTGTTAGGACAGTTGAGTGCATGTGCGGCCTTTGGAAAGTGAGGTCCTCCCACGACCGTACAACCAGTGTAACAGAAGGCCGTAACCCCCGGCGACAAAGGCCTTCGGACCCGTTCTTTCTCCGGAGCACCCCACATACCCCATTCACCCCCGGACTTGTTATATTGTCCTTGCCTAAGTTTGTCAAAAAACTCATTTGCATCAGTAGGTTTCCTGGGCGCACCAGGTAACTTAGGCATGGAAGGCATGGGAGGCAGGGGAGCAGGTTCAATGATAACAGGAGCTTGTCCTGGCTTTGGGAGAGGTGTATTCACAGCCGCCTGGTAAGGTCGGTCTGGCACAGGGACATTGGTAGAGGGTGTCGGGGTATCAGTGACTCCTGTCAAGTCTACCTGATCCCGACCAGGTTGCGGAGGTGGAGGAGGGACTCTGGACTTATCCACCCTATGACCACTATCGCCCGGACGAGAGCCTGTAGCAGGGCTAGGAGTCCGTCGGTTTCTCCTTTGAGATACCGGGGCGAGTGCTTCTTCGAGCTGTTCGTGGAAGGGGGAACGACGAGGAGAGACTAGAGCTCGTGGCTGTTGACCCGCTATCTGTACTCCTAATTCAGTCAAGTATGCCTGATATGAGGGATTGGTCAACATAGCGGTTAGGGTCTCCGCAAAGTTGACCGCGGGACGCTTCTCCATCGGAGGTGCCACTGTCATGATCGTATCATTGTCATGATCAATCTGATGCCCTGTACGGGCAGCCTCTTCCAACGCCGCTATCCTCTTGGCTAGCGCACGTGTGTCACTAATTTGCCGTATGAACAACTTCTGTTGTTTCCGCATCCACTCCGTAGCCGCCGTAACCATCTCTATTTTAAACTTAGTCTGCGCCTGCTCATTCCAGTATTGCATCTGGCTTTGAGCTTCCTTCATCTGTTTTGTAACTTCAAGAAGGATGTAGGGTTCCATAACTTCCCTAGTAAAATCCGCAAGACTAAACCCTTGACCTTGCCTTTCTGGCACTACCGGAATCGCAAGCTTCTGCTGTGTAAACGATTCGAATAACCGCGCAGGGTCTTCGACCACAATTTCCTCGGCATCGTCGGGAAGGTCGATATTGGTAGCATTAAGGACAAGTTCAATGGGTTCCCAACCAAGGCCTTTGGCATCGGCAAATGCTTCACGCCGCATATGCCATTGGTGGGCTGCCGCCGCGGCAGGATCGAAGTAACCGGCTTGGTTCGACATAGTAATTTCCACCCGATGCTTCTGGTACCAGACCAGCGACTCGTACTCAAACTATGTCAATTCAAGGAGGTCAATACCAACAAATCTCAAGAGTAGGAAGAGTTAAGCGAGGTCTTCGCTTAACGATATACTGTAACGGGGGCTCCCTCTGGGAAGATGGATCCCGAGGTTGCGACCGCACCGAAGTATTCTTTCAGAAGTAAGATAAAGATAATCAACAGTAGAGTTGAAAAAATAAACGGTAAAACTTAATATCGTTAAGCCACAGCTTTACTCAATTAAGTCCTGATCTCGAGAGGTAGTTGATTGCCAGAGTAGAGGAGAACTCGCATATACTTAAGTAGGTTTGGTATGCTGCCAGTTACTCCCCATCACTACTCTGCGTTCACGAGCACCCAACTCCCGTGGGCTGTCTAGCCAACCTCTACGGGTCGGACCAACGATCCTCCGTAGCGAACTAGACCACTCGGTGGTGTTCTAACATCTGCCCGATAGAAGTGTTTTAGCCGCTGCATCTCCAATGCAACTGCAGGAGTAAAAACTCTTCATATCGTGGTCATGCCTGTGGCGAGCTGTCATGCCCGTGCGGATACTATACCAACTATGGAACTCTCTACCCATATACACTTAGTCTTCTGCAAGCATTCGCGGCTCCTGAACATCTATCCGGTTCTACTCATTTCTATATCATTCCGGATGATAGCCACGTAGCTCCCCCGATAGACCACTTCGGAGGTTGACTACCAATAGGCGCTACCCACAGTCAACCCTCCTAGAAGTGAGTCTTATCGTGACCTCAGACTAGTGTCTTAGAGTCCTTAACGATTCTCCAATACTATTACACTTTCGGGGCAACGGACTTCGGTTACCTCGCCTACTGGCCTCCGGTAACTTCACATACTACTCTTAACTTCAAAGTGGTATTACTCCGTCAGTTCTGGTCCGTTTTACACGAAACCACCTGGAGGCTATTCTCCAGGTTCTCCTCTGTCCCCTCATATATCCTGCGGACAGCTTCCGGTCGGACGGACGGCGTGAACGTATACGGTGTTATGGAAGCATCTCCACCAGGAGACTTTTGCTAGACTTACAGCAACTCTTCAGGCTGTAGCCCATGACGCCAGGGACTTATAACGGGGCCGGAGGGGGGTGTTAGCCACCACACCTCCAAGTTACAGCTTGTTCGGAGCTCAACTGGTTGTGCCGGAGTGATCCGCACAACCTGAGAATCGAACACCCTATGTAGTTTCGCGTGACAAACAATCTAGTAACTTCCCCCGAAGTCCTGCGTAACAAGTTACTTTCAAGGTAGGGTAACTTGACTCCATAGCAGGGTAACCCGTGGCCCAAGGCAGGGTAACCCTAGTCCGAAGGTAGGGTAACTGTACCCCGAGTTACCCTACAGAGTAGGGTAACTTTACCTGGACTCTCCGTCGAGTAATTCAGGGTAACTCCCAAATTGACTACTTGGGTTACCCTACAGAGTAGGGTAACCCCCAACCATTACTAGGACCTATGTACCTTTGGTATGGCCTAGCATGCCCGACTGAGGTACCTAACCACCGGTACCTCCACCTGGTAGACCTAAGTCTACCGCCAGCCCTACCGCGGTAGTCTCTTGACTCCGGTATGGGTGTAGGTTTGGCTACTTGTAATAGTACTCAGTGGAGTCTCGTCACATGGCGATCGATCTCGAATTAGACAAAGACGGAAAACGAACACAACATATACCATGGAAAAAGGTATATGCACTCAGCGAACACGAGTTAGAAGAATTAAGACAATACCTCGAAACCAATCTAGACCGAGGATGGATCCGGGAAACGAAAGGAGCATGGGGATCACCCATAATGTTCATCAAAAAGAAGGACGGAAAACTAAGGCTGTGTGTGGACTACCGAGCACTCAATTCGCTCACGAAGAAGGACCGATACCCGCTACCCCTGATAGGAGAAGCCCT
Source organism: Tuber indicum (assembly GCA_006112555.1). Classification (NCBI taxonomy): domain Eukaryota; kingdom Fungi; phylum Ascomycota; class Pezizomycetes; order Pezizales; family Tuberaceae; genus Tuber; species Tuber indicum. Next base: position 71,682 of record VBSK01000103.1, on the reverse strand, counting down.
GGATCGGTTAAGAACAGCACAATATTTCACCAAACTCGACATCAAGGACGCGTACCACAACGTCCGAATCAAAAAGGGAGACGAATGGAAAACCACTTTCGCATCCAAATACGGAATGTACGAATACCTGGTTATGCCTTTTGGGCTAACCAATGCACCGGCGGCTTTTCAACGATGGATCAACCAAATATTGAGTCGGTTCCTCGACAGATGCTGCATCGTCTATCTAGACGATGTACTCATCTATTCTGATAACCTGGAGCAACACATCAGAGACGTTAGAGAAGTAATGGAATGCATCCAGGAATCCGGAATGAAGATCAAGCCAACAAAATGCGAATTCCATAAGGAGGAAACAGAATACTTGGGATTCATCATCAACAGACAAGGAGTCAAAGTGGACCCAGTCAAAACAAACGCCATATGGAAATGGAAACCACCAGGAATGAGAAACGATGTTCAATGCTTCATTGGATTCTGCAACTTCTATCGGAGGTTCATAGAAGGGTTCAGCAGGATTGCTAAGCCTCTTTATAACCTAACAAAGAAAGAAGCCAAATGGAGATGGAACGAACATGAACAGAAAGCATTCGACGGTATCAGGAAACGACTCACGAGCGCCCCATTACTAGTTCACTACGACCCCGATAAAGAACTAGTAATCGAAACCGACGCCTGGAAATACGTCTGTTCCGGGATACTCTCACAGAAATGCGAAGACGGGAGGTGGAGACCGGTCGCCTACCGGTCAAAGAAAATGACACCCGCCGAATGCAACTACGACGTTCACGACAAAGAACTATTAGCAATAGTTCAAGCAATGAAGGAATGGAGACGATACGTTTGCGACACGAAAGGTGTTGTGAAAGTACTATCAGACCACAAAAACCTAGTACCGTTCATGAAGGACAAGGTGCTAAACGATCGACAACTACGATGGATGGAACAACTAAGTCAGTTCAAGTTCCAAATCGAATACCGACCTGGCAAGGAAGGGGGCAAACCAGATGCTCTCACAAGAATATCGAGCGACAGACCACAAGACGATAACGACGAACGGATTACCAGGAAAATCCAAACGTTGCTACCAGCCGACCGATATTTCAAGAAAGACAGGATCGAAGCGATGGAGATGGTTGAAATTACGACGGAAAACGAAGAAAGAATACAGGAAGCAAGCAAAGAAGGTGGAACTATCAAAACGATAAGGGAAGCACTGGAAAAGGGAAGAAAAGAAATGAAGGGGATAGCCCTGGGTTTATGCCAGTGGAGAAAAAATCAACTATGGTACGACGGAAAGCAATGGATTCCGGAAAATGAGGAGATAAGGACGGGAATCATACGACAACACCACGATTCACGAATATCAGGACATGGAGGAACGGCTAAAACAACAGAACTCATCACGAGGTCATTCTATTGGCCAGGACTGCGCGAGGACGTCAAGAGATATGTTAAAAATTGCGATATATGTCAAAGGACGAAAACAGCCAAACATGCGCCGTACGGATTGCTCAAATCGAACGAAGTTCCGAAAAAACCATGGGAAACAATAACCATGGACTTTATTACCGACCTTCCGAATTCGGAAGGATGGAACGCCATTTTGGTTGTGGTGGATCGCCTGACCAAAATGAGTCACTTTGTTCCGGTAAAAAAGGATATGACAACGGCAACATTCATCCGGACGATCTTCCACGAAATCTTTAGATTACATGGACTACCAAAAAACATCCTCACGGATAGAGGATCACTATTCACATCCGGCGCGTGGAAAAAGGCAACGGGAGAAATGGGAATCTGGAATAGGCTAAGCACTGCCTTCCACCCACAAACAGATGGACAAACCGAACGAGTAAACGGGATATTGGAACAATATCTTCGCGCATACATCAATTATCAACAGGATAATTGGAGGGAACTGCTTCCGATGGCAGAGTTTGCATATAACAACAGCAAACAAGAGACGATTGGCACGACACCCTTCTTCGCCAATTACGGACAACATCCGAGAAGTCAGGCCACAAATCATACGAGTGGTGGAATGATAACAGATAAGACGGAAATGAGTCAACTGCACGACACGTTACGATACGAAATGGATTATGCACAACAACGACAAAAAGAACAATACGATAAGCACCGAAGACCCGATCCGAACCTACAATCAGGAGATATGGTGTGGCTGTTACCACGCAACATCAAGACCACGAGACCATCCAAGAAATTAGATTATAAGAAAATCGGGCCATTTCGGATATTGGAAAGAATTGGGAATCGAGCATATAAACTCGATCTCCCTCCCTCGATGAAAATACACAACACATTCCACATCTCACTCCTCGAAATCTACAACGACAACAAGTTTCCCTCACAAACGATAACTCCTCCTCCTCCGCTAGAAATAGACGGAGAATCAGAATACGAACTCGACGAGATAATCGATTCTCGCTTGCGCTACGGAAAGCTCCAATACCGTGCCAAGTGGACCGGTTATTCTCCCGAACACGATAAGACCTGGTATCCAGCGAGCAACTTCACCAACGCTCAAGATGCCATCGAACTCTTCCACCGAAGCTATCCCGACAAGCCCCACCGGGATAACGATCACCATCAACCCCAAGAACGGAGAAGGCGCTAAGTCGCCGATGAAGCCCCATGAAGGCTGGGATGATTGCCCTCGTGCAATCACCCCAACGAGCCCCGAATACTCATGGATGGGGCCAACAGACGAAGAACTCGCCAAGCGCGAGGAGGAAGCAAGACAGAATGCACACAACCAGATGAGTTGGACGGTGTGCTACGACAATGGATGTCCCGTACACTATGGGGACAAGGAGGGATCCGGATGGTTCCCGAGGGAATATAAGAGGGGAGGTCCTCGTCCAGACCATGCCCTTAAGGACTGGACACAGTGCTTCAGCAAGCACTGTGCGATGCACAAGGCGGCGAAAGTACAGGCAGGGTACTACCCGCAAAAGGACGGGAGCAGGGCACCGCTCCAAAGAAAGGATGCCTACCGACACAAAAGGACTTCGAGGACGAAGCCTGTGGAAGGGGGGGCCGAAAACTCCTCCGCGGAAACCGAACCCGACTACGAAAGCCTGCAAAGGCAAATCTCGGGACTACGAAACCAACTTGGTTCGGCCGAAGCCACAATTTCGGCACACGCGCAAACAATCGCCCTACAGCAAAGGACGATCGAAACGGCCAACCTCACACTTGAGTCAGTGAGGGTAAGAGCCCGGGATTGGGAATCGAAGTACCATAGACTTCGAAGGTCCGTTCGCACGTACGGACGGGACCTGGTAAAGATGGGGGATTCGAGATAGAGCCTGATGGGACTCAGGCTGAAGGAGAGGGGAGCTAATGTCACGGATGTGACAGGTAGCTCAGGATTTCGCACATGACTTGATTAGGAGTCATGGGTCTTACGCATATGACTCGCTTGAGTCATATGACTTGTTTATGTTATGATTTGTTATGTTTCGCACATGACTCGATTATGAGTCATGGGTCTTGCGCATATGACTCGCTTGAGTCATATGACTTGTTTATGTTATGATTTGTTATGTTTTGCACATGACTCGATTATGAGTCATGGGTCTTGCGCATATGACTCATTTGAGTCATATGACTTGTTTATGTTATGATTTGTTATGTTTCGCACATGACTCAATTATGAGTCATGGGATCTCGCGCGTATGACTCATTTGAGTCATATGACCTATGTAAGGCTTTTCACGAGGCTCACACTTGTGAGTCATCAGGGTTAGGGTTGAGTGAAGAGCACTATATAAGGAGGCCGAAGCGGCCGAGGAAGATAGGCTCTTCACGCTTTGTTCTAAGTACTTTCCTTACCTATTACTTTACGAATAAAACATCTTCACACTCTTTATCACGTTTGCCTATCCGACACATTTCTCACGAGCCTACGTGAGGCGAAGCTATCTTATTTAGGATCTAACAGGCGTTATCCAACGAACGGTGATAACGTAGATCAACGGATCTAAGAACTGTTACATCTATTACGATTATAACGAAGGAGAGAAGTATCGTTGCCCGTCGCTATTAGTTAACCATAAGCTAGGAACGTTACAGCTAGGCATTTTTATCGTATGTAGCGAACGTCCCTTGAAAAGTACCATCATCTTGTCAAATGCAACATTTGATCCTGGAAGGTATAGCTTCTGAAAATGGCTCCAGAGGTGTGAGGCCAGAGGTTCCATCTTTCGCCACCAGTCAGCCCTCTCATAGGTTTCATCTGGAGGAGAGAGATGAAAATAGCGCTTGATCTGCTGATACCGGTTGCACAACATCTTCTGAAATTCTGGATGCTTGACACCAGCGTCCCCAGACCAATAGTCCACAATTCCTGGATACCGATACACTCCCATCAATATCTGTAAACCAATGAATACTTTCAATTCACTCAAGCTCAATGGATTCCATGGCCGCTCCTCTCCAAGTCCCACACCTCCTCCAAGCGCTGCTAGGCCCTGTGTCTCTCCCCTATCATCCCCGAGTGTACCCTGTACCTGCTGAAATGGAAGATGCTTCAGCTCGGTATATCGATTTGTATTTGTTACGACCAAATCAAGTATTGAATATTCGAAAAATAGACAAAACAAGTCTAGTGGTGAATGGTTCTGCCCAGCAGGTATAGTAGCTAGTAAGGGGCGGGCAGCATGGGCCGGAAAAGGACTTTTGAAATAGTTGAACTCTGGGGGGATTGGAAGTTGCTCAACAATCTCCTTATCTGAAGGCTTGAGGACTTTGATTCGTGAAACCAGTTGCTTGGACTTTACTGGGCTAGATGACGTAGGGTCACTCTTAGCTGCTGTAGTTTGTCTTCTTTTAACTACTCCTGCTCCATTCTGAAGGCTTGTGAAGGGAGTTCGTTTGGGGGGCATTGCGACTGATAATAATGTTGAGAGTCCTGTCTTCGGCAAAGTGTTATCCTCCATAGGCATCTCAATGGCCTTCGTTGAGGTTGAGCTCTGCTGATTAATTACTGTCTTGCTAATGGATGCATATACTACATTCGGAAGGTCCGGAATCTGCATGTCTCATCCGTCCATGGGATACACAGAGGCAACTGCAACACAACAAAACAACCACATGGCAACTACAGTTGCATCCAACAACATCAACCACATCACAACCAATATCTGGTATAATTTAATTCCAAAAAAAACACCACCTACAAAGACGACCTTTGAGTATCAAAGGAGGCTTCTAGTTTTCCGTACCCTAGGGAGGGGATTCAACTACCTAAAGTCGGTTACTTTTGGTGTGGCGCGCTTACACTATCGGTGATTTTTGTTACCAGCCTCGTACATCCAAACATATTCTCAGCTCTATGAGTTGACCCTTTGAGTATGGAAGCTGTTCCACACAGAATGCCCTGAGCGAAGTGAAGGGATAATGTTCCTTTTTCTAGGGAAAGAAAATGAAATTATCTTATCGGATAAGGGAGATCATACATTTTGTGAGAAATGCCGAAGGGGGGTCGTTCAAGTGAAGCAATTCGCTGTAATTTAATGTTTCTTTGTCTGCTTTCCAAAACCAAAAAGTCTGCCTACAAGGTATGGCCGCTAGTGGCAACAAGGCAATTTCTCTCCTCTGGCAACCTTCATGGTAGGGGAATTTAGTCAATAGTTATTGTTCATAAAACAAACATCCCTATAGACCAGTGTCTCTTGTAGTGTTGAGAGGTTATGAAAAGTGCAGCAAGGTGTGGTGGAGTGGTTATTTGTACATAGGGAAAGGTCGGGGATAGGCTTTTGAAATCGGCGAGTACTCATTTGATGGGAATTGCCACTCTCATTGCACTAGCACAACTTTAGCTCGGCCGCGAGAGTACGATACAAGGATAAATAAATTATATTGAAGTACGAACTGGGAAAAGACTCAGAATGTGCTAGGACGAAATAGCTGGTAATGTTTGGCAAATCTGCTCTAGTGATGAGGCTCCGACAACCTTATCTCGTGTCCAACTGTCAACACCCCTCCAGGTTCCCCTATAACGTACTCACTAATCAAATTAATTCACATCTTCCTCCTCGAAAGTGATCTTCCGCTTTAATTTACTCTTCGCCCTCAGTCGGCGTACTAGTAACTTGAAAGCTCACACTATCGTCCTGCTATATACACACGTCCGGGGCATTCATTGTCTTGAGCGAGAAACCATGCCGCCTAGGCGTAACACCGGCAGCGAGGCTGCAGTGAGACAAGCCGGGGGGCATGCCGTAGCATAATGTAGCCAAGAGTATGGGGAGCGACATGCGGATATAGAGAGAAAGAGGAGGGAGATTCAAGGTATCATAATAAACGAGATGGTCGCTCGGACAGCAGATGTTGAAAATGGCAGTTAAGTGCCCATAGCTGGAAACTACGGTGGTGTACGTACCTCTCATATGTGGACGCATAAGTGGTGAAAAGTTTTCACCTCTATATTTTCTTCTTCTTTTCTCTTCTTTCTTTCCAAGAAGTCAATCAACTCCACTCCACCCCTCTTGCACAAACTCTCTTTGCTTCTCTTTCCTCTTTTGTTCACACATAATACAAGTTCTCTCATGCCTATCAGAGCCAACTCTATCCACTGGTTAAACCTGCCTTCCAGTCATTACTGTTGCAACAACAACCAGTTTTATCTTGTCCATCTCCCTCAATTTCCTACAGCAGATGTTGTGAGAATATTGGATAGAATGATGATACGAGATATGAAGAAGTGATCGATTGCTTGAGAAACTTGAATGCTTAACACTTTCAAAGGGAAGAGCTGAAGACCCTGACTATCTACTGTTTTGGAGCAAGACAAATAGCTTGAGCGAACAATAACAATAATAGAGAAAAGAGGTGTGTGAGAAAGGCAAGGAGGTATCTTCAATAGTCTAGGATGTCTAGATGCGCCATCAGGTTTAATGCAAGGAGAAAGTATCAGTAGTAGGAGTAACACTGCAGTAGTGCGAGAAGTATGTTTCAACAGCAGATATCTACGGGCTTCCGAGTGATCGAGCATGATTGCTTTAACAATACAATAGTTTTCAGGACGTGCGTATACACTGACACGGACCTAACAGGACATTAACGTATCATATCTACCAGCAGCCTCTACACCCACGCAGTCGGACTGCGCTAGAGTCATATGTTATCTTTACCACTATTACTTCTCGCTGTGGGGGTTAAAGAGGCCCCCCTCGTGCAGATCTTACTACAGATCCCGAGTGTATAGACACTTGTATTCTAACCCGGGCAGTTACATCCAATTTGGTAGGCGGGTTCAAAAAAAACGGGGGGGCAGGCCTATATAACTCCAGTCTCTCGCACTACTGAACTCTCCCGGTAACCTGCGAACACTGATGAGGTCCGGAATTTCAATAGCAATCGTAATGAGGAAAGGAAGAAAGGAGGAGCAGAGGAAGGAGGGATGGTTGCTGACGGGGGTATAGAGGAAGAAGAACAGGTAGAGTGGAGGGGTGTAAATGAGTCGATATCGAAGGTAGGGGGTAGCAGGTGAGGATGGGAAAGGAGGGTAGGAGGGAGGATTCTACCCCCTGCTGCACTATCAATACTAGTTAGTAGCTTTGCGCTACTAGGAGCTAGGTCATTGCTATTAGTGATATGTAACCTGCGCAGTGCACTGATGTGGATGTCTATTCGGACGGTTGGTCTAAAGTTCGCTCTATCTAGCATATCCGGAAAAGAGGGATCTACTTGTAGTAGAAGATAAAGAAATTTCTCAAAACCATCTCCTGTTCGCTAGCAAATAGCGAAGAAAAAATAAAAAAAACTTTCTCTGCGATCCCTTACAACAAAAGAGAGGTATTACCAAGACTCCTGCCCCACCCGGAGCTTTCCGCCAATAATAATACTACCACCTCCGGTGCTTCCTATAGTCAACTCGGTAGTCCTTATGTGGCCAATTGCACTCACCCACAAGTCACGCTTTGAGCACCATCCAGCATCAACAATCGCTTAGTAATTCCAGAATCCCGGAGGTGCGCTTCCAATGGTATAATAGTCCTGACAAAGCGGAAGCATCATACGTGAGGGGGGGTATGTATAGGGTAGCCGAAGGTAACTGAGTGGGGCCATCCGTACCAGACAGGAAGGGTATTTAGGAGATGAAAGAACACTGAGTAGGAAGGGATACAGAGAAGTTTTCCTGGTCTGGACTCGCATGTGAGAATGATGTGCCACGTAGATAACTTTACCCATCCCCCAACTAGTTAAGCAAATGGCTTGAAGAAGAATCACAGGACATCACTCTTTTACATTCCGAAAATCCATATTCGGGACTGCTACTACACGCTTGTGACAAGTGGCATAGTCCTTTTCCTTCAGCGCATCCTAAGTTTTCCCAGTATGCAGTACCGGTCCATGGGTTCAAATCCCTTCAAGGGCTCGAATTTATAGACAACAACTCCTTCCACCTCTATGATTTGACCCTTGATTCGCCCAATCACTCAAGTTGGCTTATCAGTCCCAACACTCCCTACAAGTAGACTACTTTCTATGCCATTCTCTTTTCGTTTGCTCCCGATCAGTTTATAACGTACAAGTGTTATACTCGAGTACACAAACTAGTTGTTGAAATGCTTTATTTCAACCAAGTCCTTTTTGACATTAATTATTCCCTACTATTGCCTAACTGGAATTATCGGTTGCGATGTTCAGGGCATTGAGTTCGGAGGCCACGTCAAATGTCATGAGTGAGACAAACAATTTTGGTGTGGAGAATGGATAGATGGCAATTCTACCCTAAGTGAGGTGATGCGGCCGAAACCGGAGCGTCCCCCCATCGGCGGGGCAGCGTGATGCCCACCAGCCTTAATTATGCTCACACTCGAGATGCTCTCTTGCAACGTATAGCTTTGCCTTTTATCAAGAGCTCTTCTCCTGATGGGATGTAACTTACCCACTAGATTGCCTACAAGTCCTCCGAGCTAGAAAATAACTACTCTCTAAGGTTCTAGAGGTTCTAGCAATTAAAGATGCGTCGGCATGATTCCCTGCGACCTTTTTCTTGCATATTCAGAATTTTGATCTCACTCCCCCAAATCTCAACTTAGGACCACGTCAAGACAAAGCACTCGGTGAGGAAAGAAATGAAGCAAGTATCAGCTAGCAAGATAAAAGGTTTCATGCAAGCCACATACATGGAGGTAAATAAGAGCAAGTCATTAAGACCTTTCGCATATTGAAAGAAAAGAAAAAAAGTCAACCCAGCTGTCCGCATGAGCGTGTAACTCAAGCATGTGGGAGTGAACGGGCGCCTGATGGCGACATACTCAAATAGAGGTCTCCCCACCCGGCTCCACATAAAACCGGTGAGAAAATTTATGCGGCATCTAAGGTCCTCGAGAGTTGGATCCTAGTGCTGCGTGATCATAGTCAGTTCCAGATAAATCACAAGAGCACTCGAGTATTATCTTTGGGAGACTGGATTCATGGTCGCCCAGGCTGACATGGATATCTAAGGAATGACACCGATCTGACAAGCCCAACAAGATACAAACCCGGGCGGCTAACCAATCACAAACAGACCCAATACTAGAAACAGTAAATATATATATATATATATAGTTGTAGTAAAGCCACTTTAATTCTCACTCGGTGTATCTCGCATGTCGATCTATCCTGCGTATCACAAGGAGGAAAGATCGGAAGGAAAAAAAAAATAAACCAAACAAGATAATTCACTACACCCAACCTCTTCCGAACTCCGAAGAAAATTTTCAAGATGAAACGGCAGCGGATGACCGATCAACTTAGACTACCAGTTTAATTTGCGCCCCAGCTGTAGAAGTGGACGCAGAACCAGGGCTCACTGTCTCTTCCCCCTCAGCATTTTGCTGCTTGGCCGCTAATTTTCCCTTCTTTTTTCCCTTCTTTTTCCCCTCCTTTGTGTCCTGTGCGGCTACATCTTGCTTACCGCCGTACCTGCTCTTCCATTCTTGAACCTGCTTCTCTTCGATTCTGCTAAAAAGGTATTCGGCTCTTCCGATAACGTGGCCCGGAAGCAGACCATCGACATCCCAAACATCTGGGATAGACCGGTGCGGTGCATTGAGTTGCTTGACTATCGATTCGGAAGTTGCAGGCATGTATGGATAGATGAGGGCAGAGAGGAGGTATATGAGATTGATGCCGAAACCAACTACGGCAGCTGCCTTCTTAGGAGAGTTTGTGAACAGTGCGTTGTCTAATTTGTTGTCCTGCAAGAACCTATTGCCTTCACCGGAAATTGCCATAGCCCTCTCAAGACCAGCACGGATATGAACATTTTCGAGCTCCTCAATATAAGATTTCAGCAGCGCATTGACTGATTCCTTATATTGACCGAAGGATATATCATTGATCCCGGTAGTGTAATCGGGAACCACCCCAGCATATTTAGCATTAAGAAACTTGATAAGACGATTAACAAAGTTTCCGAGGTTCGCTAGAAGCTCAGAATTGTTCTTGGTAGCAAAGTCTTGCCAAACAAACTGTGTATCTCCCGTCTCTGGGCGGGAGGACAAAAGGTAGTAACGCCAAACCTGATAAAGTCAGTTGTAATTGCTTCTTTAATGATGGAATATATTAGGTACCATACACTAGGTGGAACACCGGTGTCTCGCGCATTGTTTCCAAACACACCAACCCCTCTGCTCTTAGAGAACTTGCCCCCCTCATATTGCAGATACTCCGTAGTACTGATATGATGCAACATAGTCCAGTTTCCCTCTCGAGTGCCAATTTCACTTCCGGGGAAAACAACAGTATGGAAAGGAACATTGTCTTTGCCCATGAACTGATAGAGCTTAACTTCGTCCTTATTCTTCCACCATTTCTCCCATTCCTTGGTGTAATTGGCAGTAATAGAGACGTATCCAATGCAAGCATCAAACCAAACGTACATAACCTTATCCTCATAGCCTGGGACAGGCACCGGAGTTCCCCAAGTAAGATCGCGCGTTATGCAACGTGGTTTAAGCCCAGTCTTTAGCCAAGATTCAGTGATTATCCGGCCATTCTTAGACCATTGGCCCTCTTCAGAAGCCTTGTTAACCCACTCCTCAATTTCGGGTTGGAGTTTGTCGAGTTGAATGAAGATGTGTTTTGAGTCACGTTTGATAGGACCGGTTCCATCAAGCTTGCATCTCGGGTTTATAAGTTCAAAAGGATCCAGTAGAAGACCGCAAGTGTCGCACTGGTCACCTCTTGCATCCTCATAACCACACTTGGGGCATGTACCTTCAACAAATCTGTCGGCCAAGAATCCTTGATGCTTCTCACAAAACAGTTGAGTCATAGACTCTTCGACTAACAAATCGTTTTTTTGAAGGTTTAGGAAGATGTCTTGAGCAATCTCAGTCTGAGCATCCGTCGTGGTCCTGCCAAAATAATCGAATCCAATACCAAACCATTTGTAGATCTCGGCATGGATCACGTTGTACTTGTCGCATAGGGCCCGAGGGGTGACACCCTCCTCTAGAGCCTTGGTCTCTGTGGCAGTTCCATACTCATCAGTTCCGCAAATATAGAGAGTATTGTAATTGCGAGCCTTTGCGTATCTGAGTGATTGTTAGTGAAAAATTCACCAAACACAATAAATAGCACCTCTATTACCTAGAAAATGTATCTGCACTGAGAACGCTCCCAACAATATTCCCAAGGTGAGGCACGTTGTTAACATAAGGAAGAGCAGCGGTAATTAGAACATTTCTCTCGCCAGGAACCGGGAGTCTATCCGTAGAATTAGCTTTATGCAGGCAGTATATGGCATATGACCGTTTTTCGGGGGCTTACATAGGTTCGTTAGGATCCCTAATTCTCATGTTCGTACCCTCTTTGATCTTCCGAACCATCTCACGTGGTCTGTCATCTACCAGAACTGAAATGCTCTTTACAGCACCTTTACCAGCACCCTTCTCAGAACCTTCCTCAGCGCTCTTTGTAACTAACTTGTCTACTGTGTGAGTAGCAGCTTGTTCAATTCCGATCTTGGCCCATTCTGTTCCAATGATTCTAGTGAGCCAGCTCGAGAGAGTAGATTTGTTATCTGAAGCCGAGGTTGAAGCCAAATCCCACAAATTTGAGAAGAGAACTATTTCCCCAGGACTCGGAGGGAGTGCTGGGTCCTGGATAAAACACAGAGATTAGTAAAGTAGGACTGTCCTCAACTCCGGGGATATTCCTACTGCTGGGAAATTTGCTTTGGAAATGACGCTCTCGGCGACGCCCGCAGCCTTGATTCCTTGTCCGGACTCCTCAAACTCAATGAGAGCAGAGTCTTTCAAGGCCTCCTCTCCAGATTTCAACCAAGGCTTTGACCCAACAGTAGCAAAGTACCGAACGATAGCGTTCGCGTCTATTAGAATTTTGCTCTCTTTTGGAACTTCAAGACTTATGTTGGTCTGTCCGGAAACTATGTGAAAATAAGTCATGAGTCATAACAGTAAATGAAGTGGAAACAAACCTTTGACAAACTGAACCTGAACCCCATAGGCAGATGCCGCGAGGCAGACTTTAAGAGCCTGAATGAAGGCCGAGGATCCCGAAGGAGCAGGAATTGGAATGTTGACTTTAAGGGACGCCATTTTGGCAATAGCCTGTGCCTAAGGTTTGCGCTATGGTTTAATACAAGTGATAGGATTGAGTTCTGAGGGTACTGGGTTTCTGGAGGTTCTTCTGGGATATTTACAGTGGAGAAATAGTCCGCTGTTCCTGTTCAAAATCCCACCGATTAGATGACGTGATCTTCGTGATTTGCAGAGGATCCGAGTGAGTAGAGAAAGAGGTCGGTCGAGATGAGTGTAAGCGGTAAAAGTCAAAATGTAAATTTTATTAGGTGAGAGTGGGGTGTCGCTACCCTACTTATCGCTGCCCCGCCGTCGACCCCTAACTCCCACCGAAATCTAAATTCAATTCTAGGCAGCACCGCCCAAAATTAAAAATCAGTTTGTCTCCCTCCCCTGCTCCCGAGAGCTCCCGCACCAGCAAAAGGCAATGGTAGACTTTTTTGACCCGCTTCTTTCCTTGGAGGAAGAGTATGATTTCCATCCTTCCACGGAATTCTTCCGTTATCATGTAGCTAATACATATCATACAGCTACTATCAAGAAGGATATGCCCATGGCCTTGCTGACGGCGAGAAGGTAGGGAGAATAGAGGGTCGGGTATTCGGTCTTGAAAAGGGCTTTGAAAAGTTCTTGGAGCTTGGAAAGCTTCAAGGCCGGTGCTCGGTCTGGAAAGCGAGGCTAAAGCCATTACATACCCCCTCCGTCACTCCTACAACCGCCCCGCATAGTGCAGAAAACAATTTCCAGATCACCAACCCAAGAGCTCAGAGACAAATCGAATCGCTAGCACTTCTACTCACACACCCACCTTTCAAGAACGACGGACAGTCTGTGGAGGAAGTCGAGGAGACTCTTAAGAGGGGCAAGGGGAAAGGAAAGGTCTTGATGAATATGCTGAATGAGAAGGACGAGCAGAATGATGGTAAAGCTGGCAGCGCAGTGGCAGGTGTGGAGGAAAGCATCGAAGATGCAGGAAGAGGTGCCCGCGGCGCTGGCAGAATATAACCCCCATCAGAGCTGGTAAATACGACTGTAGTGCTACTGTAATATCTGGAATTGTCCTCCCTCTGAATGGAGATAACTTTTACTCAAAGCAACGGGAAATTTTTCCAGGGCTTCAACCTATGATAGAAGATATCACCGCCATCTGGTATGGAGACCATGTGTTATAATATTATTTTCCCTGTGATATTAACAGTATGATATGTCTGGAGATTCCCGCAGATTTCGCACAAGACATTGCACATGGCAACACCTTGAAGGCAAGGAAAGGCTTCTGTAAGTTATCATACTCGAGTAAATTATATAGATAATGCCAAAGATCATATTCTCCACCAAAGAGACACAAGACAACCTAGAGAAATAGTGCAAAGGGGCTAGCCTCCTGTAAATTAAAAACTGGCCATATTCCAAAAATGTTGTATCCCATGCAATTCTCACAAGACTGCGAGTTTCTACAACTCCTAGTCTATACAATAGGGTTGTTTCCCCTTGTCCCTGTGCCCAAACCTGCCAACGCGCCACATCGACCCAAGCCTACGGACGGTGCCACACCTTGCTTTCTCTCTCTTGGAAAAACAACCCTCCACTCGACAACCCCCATTCACCATCTCCTTCTACCCACAACCAACCTCTCATTGAACTTCCAATACTTAGAACCTACAATCCAACCACCCTTATCCACCCTTCATCACCAACCGAACCGGCAGAAATCCGCAGCCATACTACACTTTCTACTACCCTGTTTTATCTCCCTGCCACTCAATATGGTATTCCTATTCTATTTCCCCTTCCCCTCTTCTACCCATCCCCCATTTCGACCCAGAGAAAATAGAGCTTAGCTACATCCCCACCCCATTCCTGTTTCCACGTTCTGCACGCTGACATTTCCACCATCAACGCCATAAAACAGCTCGGCAAAATCGCCCACTACAGCTTTGACGCAATCTTATTCTCCGCCTTTCTAGCAGGCGTTAAGCGGTCCACCGGTCTCACGTACTAGAACCCCCTCCCCCCCTATATATCTCATATGACCCACCTAATATTCCTCCAGAGTCTCCTCGTTTGCAAACCTTAGCTCTTAATAAATGGGCGAAACTAACCACGAGACTTAGTTTCCAAACGGAGAAGATTGAATCCAAAGACGTCCGCTCTGCAATCGACAAGTACCTCAACATTGGAGAATGGTTTATGGATCAGAGCATTGCTGTGATGGGCAGCAGCAATTACTTTGAGAGGAGACGATAATCTACTCATTCCTTTACGGCGGGGAGGTTACACGAATGATGATTGGATGGTTTTCTCCTGTTCGACAAAAAAAAAAAGAAAACCCGTATGAAAATAAATAAAAGTTCGGCGGATGTCCTGGGAAGGAAAAACGTTTCGATGACAATATACTGGGTTTGGATCATTGGGTCGGTTTCACGTTCTTTACCTTTTTTCTTCTTCACTTCGAAACTGCCACTGCGCTCGTTCAAAGGGTACATGGAATTGGTGTTTTTCTCTCTCCCCTCTTATTCTCTTTGTTTAGCTATGATATAATTCTCTCGTGGCTTCCACGCCGTATTTTACCACCCTCCACTCCTTTTATTTCCAGACCTACTATTGCCGTGCCGCCCCCAGAAGCTCAAGATATCAGTTTCCTCTTCCTTCCAACTACTACAGACGCACGTAACCGGATGGCCGGGCAGATCGACGGACGGATAGGGGAACCTGGTTTTTTTTCTCCTTTGTTTCTTGTTCTTCCTCGTATATTGGAGTACAATAAGAAATTTACATTTATACATCAGCTCAATTGATCGCCGCATTCGAGAATGTTATGACAGCTAGAGTACAATTGAGCGACTTGATATAAAATACAGCCAGCCAGCCAGTCAACGCCTCATAGGAATGTAATTATATATCCGGCACGTGCTAACACTGGAAAGAGGTGTCGAAGAGAGAAGGTGAAGAATAGGAAGGAAAACAAAAGCTAAAAAAAAAGAAAAGAAAAAAAAAAAGTGGAGTCGTAGAGTAAAAAATGAAAATAAAGAGCGAAAGGCATTTCCAGACAGCAGCGCATACCGAGGTTACGATGATCCATAAACCCACCGCATCCTCCTCTACCTGTAAAACTCCGGCCTCCTAGTATTCACCCCATACTCCCCAACCGCACTTCCCAGATCCTCCATGGTCAACACCGTCCTTCCGGCACTGCCGCCACCACCCCCACCCCCGCCATACCCAGGCCTAGCGGTGGGTCTTAGCGTAGCCCCAGCACCCCCAGCCACACCGCCAATACCGCCAACCGCACCAGCCAACGCGCCAACCCCAGGGACCCCCCCACCAGTATTCGAAGAGCTTTGTCGAATGCGCGAGTACTGGTACGCATCCGTAGCGATGTCTGCGATAAACTTTTGCGTGGCAAGTGCGAGCAACCGCTTCAAGCGGGGATCATTGGTGTTGAGGCCTGAGAGAGAGAGGTAGTAGTCTGTTACTGCATCAGGGATCTAGATGCCACTCCGTTAGCCTTATGCCCATGAAAAATGGTGGAGAGGGAGGGGGGAGGGGCGGGGTTACAATAGGAGCATACTCCTCCATCATCCCAAGGAATTCCCTTAGGGTGCGGTCTTTCTTTGGCATTGGTGGCGGAGCCGGTTGGGCAATTCCGACCAGGCCGCCGGGAGCGTCAGGAACAGTACTACTGGTTTGGAAACTGGAAGTTTGGTTTTCCATTTCTGTGTCTTCTTCGCCAGTAGCGCCGGATTGGTTGTAGGTTGTAGAGGGGTCGGTTTGGTTGGTCATTGTTGTTGTTGTCGTTTCTTTTTTTCTACTTCTCCTCTTGTGAATAGCTCGCGGGCGTTGTTGTGATTGTGGGGAGGAGGGGTGGTGGTGTCTGCCGGTTAAGTCAGGGAAGAAAGGAAAGGAAGAGGGAAGGAAGAAAGGGTTTGAGGCTTGTGCGGTTTCGGAGGTTACCGCTAGAGCCTCACAGGGAAGGGTGCACACGGGGATCGACGCGCTCCGAGGTTAAACGTGAAGGTTAGGAGGGGGTGAACGATACTTGTATAATGGCGAGTGCCTCTCTCTTTCTGTTTTTCCCGAGTATGGGATTGGGGGATTAAATTACGGTAGGGTTGGATAATACCGGTAGGAGTCGGTAGCGCCCGATTACTCCTCCTGTCTCCCCCTTAAAAGAAAATTTGCAGGGTTAGAGTAACGAGGCCAGCTGGTACAAAGGTGATGCGATTAGGATGAGATAGTCCCAAAGGCGTGCAGAGGCGGTGGCTATATTAAGTGGGGGGAGGGAGGGCTCGTTGATGATAGCGCGTTCAAAGGGTGAAAGAAGGTTGAGGCTGTTTGGGTATGTTTGGAGCTGTGCGCAACCGTCGCGATTTTGTCGACCCTGGACCTTTTTTGACCTCCGACATGCGCAGGATGAGCTGTCGATGACTAATTATCGAGCGCTGTTTCCTAAAGATACCCCAGAAACAACTCATTAAGAATCCATACTGTTCACTTTTGGTACAGTGCAATATTAAAAGCAAAGAAATGAAAGTAAGTTTAAGCCAATCATTATTGACGTGTTGAAACGGCTCTTATTTTCCCTAAATCCAAATCTCCCACTACCATTCCAATTGAAGCCTTTCGATATACAACTTACTACGGCATAAGCGCCCTAGACATGATTTCCTTTCTCCCGTACCGTATCCCTCAATCCCCAACTTGAATTGAACGCCCACCAAAATGCAAATAAAGATCGAACAGCCAATCCATCGAGACATGAACAGAAAATAAGACAATAAACAGTGCGGTTTTGAAACTAAAATATGGGGGTGCCGAAATACAGCAATAAGACCTTCTCACTTTGGCATTAGAATTTTGGCATTACCAACCTATTGCCCGCAGGTATTAACACCCACGTACGAGGTTGGACAACAAAAATTTTCCAGTAAAGAGAACAGGAAAGAACCGATGGCAATAAATTCAAAAAAACTAAAATAAAAAACAAAAGAAGATAGATCAGAAACTAATGTTACTAATACAAAACTCTCGTCATTATTTTAGCTGCGAAGCATGTTAGTGCCTATTCATATGTGTATGCCAGTTAACCAACTTACAACTCAAGGCTTCCAAGCTCTCGTAGAGACTACGGATATCTCCAGCATTGACATCACTAATGTCCGCCATCAAATATGCGACGTCGCCTCGACTATCGCTCATTTGCTTGTCCACGTTGTGGTCCCCAAGAATAGAGTTGACTTGCCTCAGAACACCAGGTCTATTGCTATGGATGAATATAACACGGACGTGGTTCTCCTCTGCAAGAGTGAGAGAACGAAGAGTCACCTCCGGCATATTAACACACCCTAAAAGCTATTAACTCTGTACTCATTATGCACGTCGCAGTGACTTACCGATAGTGCTTCCAGAGTTGATATACCGGACTAGGGCTTCTCCAACCTCAATACCAATTGCGCTCTGAGCCTCTGAGACAAAACATTAGCCTCGCCTCATAATGGTGTAAGATAACCTACCCTCAGTGCTCCCACCGATATGGGGAGTCAAAATAAGGTTCTTTAGAGATCTCAGGTCGTTACCCCAGGAGTTGAGTGTGTCATTGAAATAATCACCATTGGCCGCTGGTTCAGTTGGATAAACGTCAAGAGCTGCACCCGCGGTGTGTCCAGAGCGCATGGATTCACTTTCATGTCATGGATATTAGTCACTAGCACATTAAATATTTGGGAAAACTAGACAAACGAACACCAATGCAGGGATATCGACAACGCTTCCACGACTAGCATTTATGAGATAGCTTCCTTGCTTCATTTGAGCCAATTGCTCAGCTCCAATCATGTCCTTTGTCTCAGCAATTTCCGGAACATGAAGAGTCACAAAGTCAGCCCGTTCGAGGAGATCCTTAAGAATAGGAACCTGCTTGGCGGTACCGAGGGCCATCAAAGGAACAACATCAAAATAAAGAACTTTCATTCCCATAGCCTCGCCCAAAACTGATAGTTGTGATCCAATATGACCATACCCAACGATCCCTAAAAGACCCATCAGTGCCCGCTCCTAGCAGAGTATTTCCAGAATGAAAACTTGCCCAAGGTCTTTCCACGGATCTCCCAACACTTGGTACTGATTTTGTTCCAGGTGCCATTATGCATCTCCATCGAACGGTCGCCGAGCTGTCTCGCCAGAGCGATAATCTCAGAGATGACAAGCTCGGCAACACTCCTGGAATTACTGAACGGGGAGTTGAAGACCGAGATGCCATGCTTGGCAGCATACTCGAGATCCACCTGATTAGTACCAATGCAAAAGCACCCAATCACAAGCAGATTCTTCGCCTCACGCAACACCTTCGCAGAGAGCTTTGTCTTTGAGCGGATTCCAATAACATGAACATCCCTGGTTGTTTGAAGAAGAAGAAAAAAAAAAAACACAGAATTAGCCGAATGTCTTATTTCCTTCTGTCTTCCTGGTTGAGCCGCATGGGTTCACTATCGATAACGTTTTCTTGGTACTGGGCCAGACAGGGGGTATGACGAAATCGACACGGGAGCCCGAATTTTTGAGGGATGGAACAGGGACAGAACGAAAAAGGTGTCACTCACCGAATTTTCTCAATAAGCTGGTCTTCTGGTAAGGAAGACTTGTGAAATTCAACCTGGTAGCCTTGAGACTCTAAAATTTCTCTTGCCGCGATGTTAACGTTTTCGAAGAGCACAATTTTAATATCCTGCGTGTTAAACGGTTTCAATTGTTTTCCCGAAGGTCGGTTGAGCGTAGTCCTAGAGCTGTACGAGCCCACCGGAGAGTGGAAAACGGAGGTGGGCGAATTGGACAGGCTAAGTGTGTGAGAGATGGCATGAGCAAGCCCATTCACTTCGATTTGCTGTGGGTCTGTCATGTTCTCACAATTTCGGCAGTTTTCGTGGTGATTGTGGTTGTTGTTGCTGTCGGAGGAGGAATTTTTTGAATTGATAGGAATGCTCTGTTGAAGGGTTTTCAAATGGTGGTGGTTATCTTTTTCATCTGGTGGGGTTGGCGGAGCCCTTCTTAGAATAGCCACTGGACTCGAGTCACGAGCACTCGTATCTGTGCTGCTGGTAGGGCTGCCGCTACGGGCAATGGCACCGGAGGAACCTCCAGACGTTCCTCTCTCCCCATCTAGAGAGGACCGGAATCCCTGAAACAATGACCTGATTTTACTCGACATTGATAAAGGATTTTCCTTCCTTTCCCTATATGTATGAGAGATAAGTCTTCCCGGTGGCGATTTATTCTCTTCTATGACAATTTCCTTACTTGGTTGGAGAACTGAGAGTAAAAAATGTCAAATACCTTCCTCAAGAGTGTAACAAAAAGAAGTGGTCGTAGTCCGTTAATACCTAGAAGCAAATTTTAACTAAATGATACTTGTACTTGTATCCTACTAATGGACCACTCTTATATAACTAACAGCAAAGCTTTGGACCAATAGTAACCATACAGTAAGAGCTAGAAAAGAAAAGAAAAGAAAAAAAGGTCCCTCGTTCCCCCTTGTCATAAAATGTCCATCCGAAATGGTGCAATGAAATGTGGGGCATTGAGAGAAAGACGCAGGGCGCCACCTGATCAACCCCAGAACCGGAGATGCTGCTTCTGCAATGCACAGCGCATGGAAGCATATTCAGAGACTCAAATTTACATTATCGCCGAGCATAGCTTCACCGCTTATCAGAGGGTTTCCCTATTCTGAAAGATGAGCAACTCGAGCGTGGAAATTTCCTCCTCCTCAAATTCTTAGAGATTCAATACCTGTAGCTCACCTTACCCGGTGTCGAACAGGCCGTTGGTGATATGGAATTCCCGAAGAAACAACTGGGTTTCGATCTCCGTGACTATCAATGATATAAAGGGTGAGCACGAGCTCAACAGAAGCCTCCGAAGCAATGAGCATCATTGCATCACTCGAGCAGCTTTGCAAAGACACACGACCCAAAAAAAATCAAAACAAAACAGAAAAAGAATAATTGTATGACATGGCGTATTTTGATAAAGGCAACGTTATACTTAATGCAATGTCTGGTTGCTAACACCTGCTAAGACAATTTCCTTACTACAAGGCATCTCTGTCCAGCAGCCTTCAAGCCCTCAACGCCCGTTGTTGTACTGTACAAGCGGCTTGACTCTGCACCCAGAGTGCCAACTGTCCTTACTCCAACGCAGAAAGGAAAACTTGTGGTTGAGTACGGCATCCCGCACGTGGTCTAAAAGAGAGCACTTCGCTAAGCATCACACACAGTATTCGAAACTCGAGCATGTCTCAACCCTTTGAACACCAGGGTGTAGAGAGAAGGAAAGACTCGAGTGGTTCAAACCTGAACCCGCTACTAGTAGCAACGAATCGGCTTTCATATGAGATGGCCCCCCCTCATAGCAGCATCTGAACTTCTTAGAACAAGGAGGATTGCTTGGCCAACACCACTGCTAATATGGCACTTGTATGATTGACCAGTGTTGACCTGGTTAGAACCCCCTCATCACATCTCGATGAGATGCTGGTTTTTTTTGGTTTTTTTTTCCTTTTTCATCGCCTCAAATTTGTGCATGCGTATCATACGGTATCAAATCCGCTAAGCACAAAAGGGAGCACCGGTTAGCTGCTAGCAAAAAAATTGGGTAGACCATCATCTCCACCTCCATGGGAGCGCTCGTTCAGGATGGTTTAATAGAACAGCACGGTAAGAGCGGTAAGAGTATTCATTAGGGGTGTTTATTCCAGCCAGATATTGCGGTGTAGTTGCCCTGGAATGAGAGCGAGTCGAGGGGATAATTATCCTAGAAAATCAGGAAGGCTGTTCTAGCTGTAAAGTCCTTATCCATTTTACCATTGAAAGGGTATCCAACTCGAGTGCCAATACTGTGAGATTCAGTTTTTCTAATCATCTTGAACGCTATCCTAGAACCGAAATAGCAGCAGGTTAGTGAAGAGAAGGGCGTTCCATCCTGGGCGAATCATTCGCCCCATATGTATTTCCTATCACAGGCGCTTGCAGATGAAAGCTGGTAGTATGCAGAAATAGAAAATTTCTGCACTCGAGTATGATATTCCATGATTCTCAGGCCGTGGGCGGGGCTTTCGACATGGGTTATTGCTCACCGATCGGCTTTCCTATCCCACCGGCAGCCGGGTACTTTGCGCTTGGCACTCCCGAGCTGTCCGGATTATGCTTTGATCCCCACGGACGAGGTGCAGGCACCTACCACCTGCAAAGACATCGCACCAAAAGACCCTCATTGCGCAGTTTCTAACCAGCGATCCGCCCCCAAGCGTAATATGTAGGAAGCCCCGCTTGGCGTATCCAGCATTCCTAAGCTCTCACTCGTTACCGTGTGTCGAGGCTCTAAGACGGAGGGAGAAGCAAGCCTCATAACTGGCCACCAATTGCCCTGCACTTCTCCCCATAAATTCAGCCGGGGGGGTCAGCGGCAGCCTTCTGTGAGCTAACCAGAATAAAGGGGGAGCGAGGTGGCATCACGTGCCGAGTGACCATCCGTGAGGATGAGCTGCTGTCGGCCACTTCCGAAGGTACTGGCACTGATTACCAGTATGGTTTTCAGCAGTCCCCGGAATTGTGGAATTGATAAATTGGGAAGGTTTGGGCCGCGGTTGTGCTGTAAACTAAACTGCTCCGGTTGCCTAGATACCCGTTCTCGGTAAGCTTCATAATTTCTCCGTCGAATTGAACGCCGCTGCAGCTGTTTGGGTTAGAACTTGAGATCTTAATCACACCAGATTAGAAAAGAGAGGGTGTCGTACTCGGGCACAAAAAAAACCCCACCCCTGCAGAACCAAACAACCTGTCCGAACAAGGATTTAGCGCGGTACAAGTAGAGTACAACTGCCCGCGGTTGTGAAAGAGACCAATTATCTGCCTTGTCTGAACACTCCACAACACATACCGGTAGCTCTCAGACAGCGGAGCTTCTATTAGTTGCAATAAAAATGATTGAATTCTCGGACGGCTCGGCACCCACGCAAACGCTTCAGTCCACAAGGGCGATAGTGGGGTCGACAAGGTAAGCTAAATATCTGTTGAGAGAAACTAGTGATAGGCTGTGAACTGGGCTACCGTAGTTGGATAGTTCGCAGGGATTTCGCTGACGCGGTGCAGTACCAGCACATGTGCCGGCGGGATCGGTAATCGGAACTACTTGTTGAGGAATATTGATACTGAGAGAATTTATAATTTGAGAATTCTCCTCCTTCCGAATAGAGGGTCGCTATCGGAAGGAGGGATATAATAAGTCGGGGCCGCAAAACGTGCTCTCGTTTGGTATCCCATGAGCAGATGAGAAATACAGGTTCCCCACCTTCCATGTACGGTAGCTCTATGCTGTGGCCCAGCAACTTTGCCTCACTAAGGTCATGAAATATCAAGCGTTTTTGTGTGGAAAAGTCACTTAGCCACAGCATAGAGTTACCATATATGGGAGGCGGGGAGTCTGCATACCGGTATCTCTTCCGTCCATGGGGTAGAAAACATAGATGGGTTGGCTACCAAAGAATTCCATTGGTCCGAGCCTGATAGAAATAAGTTAAGTTACAGAAAAGATGGATCCTTCGAGATTAGAATCGCTTGTGGTACGACAAAGGCATCCCATCGAGGGGGAGCGGGCAGGTTGACAGGGCTAAGCATGGGGGTAGAGGTTGCAGGTCCCGCGATCCCCATTTCATATCGTTCCAAAATCATTTTGTGCGCATCTTCTTGGGTGGGGTGTATTCCGAGGAAAGATGCAGCGACAGGCTAGTTCACAGACGGGGTGGCATTAGCAAAAATCAGGATGCGGGTGGGGGAAACTGAAACAAGTCCAATAATTTAATTGGTGTGCGAGCAGTTGAAGCCTCATATCGGTACTACTTGTACTATGTACCAGTACGGTACAGTACTGTACTCGCAGCTCGCGATTTCTACAGATTCTCACCTTTTCTTTTTCTTTTTCTTTTTTTTTTTCTGGCTTGGATTGTCTCGGTTTTTCTCCCATTCGTCCTTCCTCTTCATTTCCCCTCTGTCTTATCTGGTTTTCTGGCATCTTTTTGTCCACTGGCCTCTTCTTCTCTCACCTCTTCCTCCCGCGCTTCTTACAGACTCCCCCGCTTTTGATCCTCTGGGGATCAGTCTGTCATAGCATTAGCCAACTCCGGGAAGAAGAAAAAAACCTCCCGGATCAAAAATCGAGAAAGGTTCAAGTAGGACTAATTTACGTTTGGTTTTGGTCATTTCCAACCCCTCCGGATTCTCGGGTTTTACACCGCTAGCCAAGGGTTGGTTGGTCCATCACTCAATTAATCAGCATAGCCGATTCACCCACAAAGAAACTCCCCACTCAGTCCACTCCCCCACCCACCGCCATCCGCTGAACTTTCGTTAATTCCCCTCTGCCCGCCAAATTTTACAGATTTGTACAGTCATAATCACCACTCCCTCCACATCTCTCCTCCATTTGCTTTGGAAATGGCTGGAACCTACAGCGGCCGTCGTAGCGGGGTTAATGTTTCCTCCTACATTGAAAATCTCAACTCGATAACCGCAGATGAACCCCTTCCTGACCTTCAGGATGATCTCGCCCTGTTTACAAACATCTCATGGATCGACTATGACATGTGCCGGCCGTTGGATGACGGAACTTCCGACGCACTCAAGCGTTCGGAAGACTTTGCTGCTCTTGACCAAAAACCCAGTGATGAGCAAATGAATTTCATGAATGGTATGTTATGAGTCTTATCTACCATAGCTTACATTTGCCCCTCCATGTCCCCCCACATCCGAGCACAACAGTCAATAGGCAGTCGAGAAGAAATTCTTTTCCTCGTTATCCACCGGAGGAGAGAAAAAAATAATCCACAATGGCACGATGTTAACATACAAAGCGTTTTTGTTAGATATCGACAGCAGCTTTGTGCTATCTCTTGATGGCACATTAGAGACTCAGCCAACCACGGATATTGTAAACCCTTTTGCTTCTGATGGCACTCCCTCAATCGGTCCGGTCGACTCTGTCATGCACTCGCCCGCCTCAAATTCGCCCACCGCATATCCGCAGGCGAATAACGGCACTCGCACATCGGCCAAGCGAAAAGGGTCTGCGGTATCAGTGGCATACACCTCACCACAGGCTGACAGCTTCGAAGAGGCCTCTCGACTAGCAGCAGAAGAGGACAAGCGTCGTCGTAACACGGCAGCCTCTGCAAGGTTTCGTGTCAAGAAGAAGCAAAGGGAGCAAGCTCTGGAACGATCGGCTAAGGAAATGTCTGAGAAGGTCAGACTTTTAGAGAAAAAGATTGTTCAGTTGGAGACGGAGAACAGGTGGCTAAGGAACCTCATCGTTCCAAAGCAGACTCCAAATAGTGGTAAGGGTGCTCAAGACCCGAGTGAAGATATTGCTGCCAAGTCCCCCGCGGCAATGAAGGCCGGGGCCTCTTCCAATGAACCGAATACCAACCAGAACAAGGATGGTGTCGGCACAATGCCAGAGGTGAATTCCAATTGACCTGTCACCTGTCACTTGTTATTTTGTTGCTATTTTATTGTTATTTCTTTCTATTCTAAGCAGTGTTTTCCTTCTCCAATTTTTTCTTTCATTCTTTCTGCATGTCTGACTAGGTGGTTTTTTCATATGGTATTTTTAAAAAAAAATCAGGTGGGATGGGAGGACTGATAGTGGGGAGTTATTTATGTTGTGGTGGTAGCCTCGTTTTCCCTCCCGTTTCCTTTCCCCTCACCTATTGTGCGGCGGGACTAATCCTGGGTCTGAGAATAAGTTTGCTCGTTTTCTGTTTCTTGCACATTACTTTTTAACGCTATGGTTTTTGTCTATGTATTAAGAATATCTTTATGTATGTATAAATACACGGTTCCTGTAATGGGGGATATAGACTTGATTTATGGTTATAACACGAAGTAGTGAACACGAGGCGTCTAGGGTATAATAACATTATTGAGAAATGGGCAGTAAGAGGGTCAGTCACTAGCCAGGTATGTAACTAGCCAGGTATCGTAGTTTCTGGCCGGGTGAAGCATCTTGCCCACTGGGCTTGGCTCTGAGGGCAGCTATTCATGATAGCAAGGCTGGACAGTGCCTGCATTTATTACCGCTACGGTGATGGCCAATTATGTACTGTACTGCTAGTTCCAATCACTTGAAATATATTTTTTCTAAGGTTGAACACACAGCTAGACCACCGTATTCCAGTTATCATCACGACGAATCCCCAAACAAGGCAAGTATGATACTGCACCTGTAAACAACGATATCATAATAATATTATTATCATCTGCCACACCCTCTTGCCTCTTGAACCCTAAAAGAAAGAGAAAAAAAGAAAGGGGAAAAAAAAAAAGAGAGGCGAACCTCAAATCTCATGTACTCTAGAGTTACCTGTACGAGGGTGTAAGGGTAGGTGATCGGAACGCACGTGATCTGTTTTCTGATCACTTTCTTCCACACCCTCGTACTCGTACAAGGTTAGACTATTAGTCCCCGAATCCAGTCATCATTGTCACCGTTATATTATCCCCATCAGCTTATCGGCAGCTTATCAGCACCCGCCCCCACCGTTGCCAAAACAAACCAAAAAAAAACAAACCAATCAATCAATCAACTGACTCCACTCAACCGAAAATTTCCTCCCCCCCCATTTCCCTACCAGAACCGTAACCTACCACCAAACCAGACCGCCGCAACCACGAAAAGAAAAGAAGGGAGTGGGGAAATCTATGTCAACTTCCATCCAAGAAGAATCCCTAACAGCCCTCTGCCCCCTCTGCCACTCCCGCCCGCCCAAGTACCGCTGCCCGGCGTGCGCCACGCGAACATGCTCGGTGGCCTGCGTGAAGAAGCACAAACTCTACGCACAGTGCAGCGGACAAATCGACGCCGCCGCTTTCGTGAAACGCAGCGCACTGCTGTCATCGCCGGCGACGCTGAATAGGGACTTTGGGTTCTTGACGGGTGTTGAAAGGGCGCTGGGGACTGCTCACGGGGAAGAAAATGATGATGCGGGAGGGGAGAGGGTGAGGCTGGAAGAGTTATTGAAAAGGAGCGGTGTGAGCGTTAGGTGGGCCCCTAGTGGTATGAAGAGGGCTGTAGAGAATTGTACTGCTGTGTCGAAGGGGAGGAAGAGAAAGCATGTGATTTGGACGGTGGAATGGATTGTGGTTAATTCGCAGGATTCTAGGGAGGTAAAGAGGGTTTTGGATGGGAGGTATGCTTCGCGTTCACAGTCTGTCCTTTCCTCCTTTGTTCTGCTGGGGTTAACTATAGTAGTGTGTCGGAACATTCGTCTATTTCTCAGGCTTACTTTAACCCTACCACCACTCACGAAGACCCAGACTCCCAACTTCAACCCCCCCGCAAAAAAATTAAGAAGAACAAACAGGGTACCTCACAGACAAGGTTCTACTTGAAAAAAATCGGATGTCCGGCGAATAGCCCCGTACTGATCAAACTCGACGAAAACAAGTCCCTATCAGTAGCCCTGCGAGGGAGGGCCGTGGAGGAGTTTCCGACAATACTGGTTTGGAGAGGGGATGGAGATCCGGCGGGGTATGGGATTGAGAGTGGTATTTTGATTGAGGTTGTCGATGAAGGGGAAGGGAGAACGGGGATCGAGTCGGAGATGAGGCGGACGGGCAAAGTCCCCGATAGCCACGGTGCGCGGGAATTCCACCTTGATCACAACACCAACATTTCTCAAGTTGTTGAACCCTCCAATGAACTGCCCGCCACAGGGTAGTCAATCACGCCTAAACCAAACAACGAAAACACAGAAACTCAGACCGCCTGAGGCTCCCCTCTCCTTCCCTTCCGTGGCCTGCCTACAGGCCTACAGTCACCAAACCACAACATATGTAACATACACACCCAATGTATTCTATACAACACCCGAAATTGGTGTCAAGTTATATACCGTTGGTTTGTTTGCATCAAATCTGTATTATAATATAGCTATTTCTTTATTTCAGAAGCCTAACTAGTACTGTAGTTGCCGAGAAGTGCTTGATGCCACTATGATACCATGCAAGGCAAAAGAGCCCGAAAACCCTCCCAGCAATACTAACCCTAGCAACATAAAATAACTGCATGAAAACCATGAAGGCACACTGAACCAGCCTGCATCACAAAGGCTCACTCACAAACCAAATAGCTAACAGCAACTCCAAATGACACATCACAACAAAGCACCACCGGTCACTCCCGTCATTACGCTCTAACCCACATTTGATAAACCTAACCTCGGGGAATTTCTTTGCAAGAAAAAAAAGAGCAAAGGAGGGGTCGTAATCTGATATCATTACACAAAGCATCATCACCAACTGACGGACCGTTCGTACCAAGCCAATTTCCTGAAAATGATCGGGAAATAGGGCTCTCTAGATACAAATACATATGCCTGATAGCAAAAAAACAAATAAAACTCAAGAAACAGGAAAGTTGTATGAGGATCAACTCCGATGAAAGGGAAAAATGAAAAGGAAAGCAGAAAATACAAGTAAAAGAACCACTCCAAATCCGCAAAAAAAAAAACTGATCGGGGATGCTATTTGGGAATGTCAAGGTAACCCAACATTAATTAAGAAGCAAGCAAAGCCATAAAGAAAACCCCTTCCCCAGTTGCCATCCGTTAAGTCCCAACCACCCAGTGAAAACCCCAAAGGAAAACAAAAAATGCTACACTGTTTCGTCCAACGCATTAAGAAATAGTGACTAGTTTAAAAGTCTTCGTCAAATCTGATGCCGCCTTCGCCATTGTTGGTGGGCTCCTCAGTTTTCTTTTGAGTAGACGCCATGACACCAGCTTTCTGATAGTCTCCGACACGCTTCTCGAAGAAGTTGGTTTTGCCAGCAAGAGAAATAGACTCCATAAAGTCGAATGGGTTAGTAGCATTGTAAAACTTTGGGTTACCGAGTGACAACAGAAGACGGTCGGCAACAAATTCAATATACTGCTTCATGAGCTTAGAGTTCATGCCCAAAAGAGCACAAGGAAGAGCTTCAGTCAAGAATTCTTGCTCAATGCCAACAGCCTCGACAATGATATCTTGAACAGCCTGCTGAGAAGGGCGGTTGTTCAAGTGGTTGAACAACAGACAGGCAAAGACAGTGTGGAGGCCCTCGTCGCGGGAGATGAGCTCGTTCGAGAATGACAAGCCAGGCATCAATCCACGTTTCTAGTTATGTTATCAGTATTCTGAATGAAATGGTTTCAAAAGAGCTGGTGAGGTATTACCTTGAGCCAGAAAATAGAGGCAAAAGAGCCACTAAAGAAAATACCCTCAACGGCAGCGAAAGCGACAAGGCGCTGAGCAAAAGTGGAGTTCCTGTCTTCAATCCACCGAATAGCCCAATCGGCCTTCTTTTTGATGCAAGGAACTGCAAGGCGTATGTTAGTATAGGTTGGTGAAATAGGAAGATAGAGACATACTAGTATCAATAGCATCAAATAGATATGTCCTCTGCTTGGGATCCTTGATGTAGGTATCGATGAGAAGGGAATAGGTCTCAGAGTGCACATTCTCCATCATAATTTGAAAGCCGTAGAAACAGCGGGCCTCAGGAATCTGAACCTCGTTACTGAAGCGTTGAACAAGGTTCTCATTGACAATACCATCAGACGCGGCAAAAAAGGCAAGAACGTGCGAAATAAAATAGCGCTCATCATCATTTAGGCGGTCGCTCCAGTCATGCATGTCCTTTGAAAGATCAATCTCCTCAGCAACCCAGAAGGAGGCCTCAGCTTTCTTGTACATTTGCCAAATCTAGAAGAGTAGGTGTTATTATCAGTTTAGGCGCATAGCACCAAAGACGGAAGGAAAGGCTGAGAAACGAACCTCATGATACTTGATGGGAAAAAGGACAAAACGATGCTTGTTCTCGGTGAGAATGGGCTCGTCCATCTCCTCAGACTTGATATCTTCCTCAGAGGGCTTCTTCAATTCAGGATCTATCTTGACACCTCCCTTTCCAGGCGACTTTACGTTCTCGAAGGCCGAGTTGAGATTCTTCTTAACAGCAGCGGCATCGTCAACAGTCATGTTGGAGAGGGCATTCGCAGCCTGTTGATGCGCGTAATATGGATAGTTGGTAAGTTGGCTTTTTGACCGGTCAAAGTAGATTCAAGCGGAAAGGTACTTACCTGCTTAGAGGGGGTCATGTGGACGGTAGACATCATTGAAGGTGGTGAGATATCTAGAGATAAGGGGTGATGAAACTGTTGTAGAGCTTGTAAAGGAAAAATCGCAATTGGGGGTGGGAGGCTTGGAGTAGAAAGGATAAGGATGAAAGTAGACGTGGTGAGGGGACAAGAAGAGAGAGGAAGAATTTATAAGAACGCGGAATCACAAACGCGTCTCCATGACAACGCGTCGCCGGATCAACCCGACTGAAAGATGACCTGCATCAGTCAGGGATGAGGATGCCAAGAGATATGTGCCAAGTGTAATCGACCCGGATTTGACCAATCAGATTAAGATTGGTGGATCAGGTACCGTCACAGAAAATGGTGGTGGAGCGGTGCAAGACGCGATAAAGGGTGGTCTAAGAACAATTTTAGGAGCCAGATACCTAGCGAGCGATTGTTGCCAAATGCACTCTCCATCACCAACAGTTTTGTGTGAAGGTAACACCGCACAGTATGTCCAAATATTTGAGGATAAAGGCGGTGGGAATATAGTACCGTGCTGGTACTGTATGACAGGTATGATTCTACTGTGGAAATATTTTACAAGTATCCTTCTGTATTCTTCTTTGCGAGGAATGTGGACACCCGGGCTGTCCTGGCTTGGTGATCACTTTAAGGTGACGCTTACCATATCGAAGTTGGAACCTCTTTCGTTCGGGGGGGACAGGGTTTCCAGGATCCACGCTCGAGAAGTCGTGCATGATTGCTGAGTGTTTGGCAAGTGGATTTCTGATTCCTTTGTGTGCTTCAAAATGATTTGCAAGCCAATGATTCATATAAATTCCCAACTGCCCGGCATCCGCACCTCATCACTCAACGTCTTCCTGAGTGCCGATGCCCGGTAAAGTTTAAACTGCCATATTGCAATAGAATATCACTCCAAAGACCCCTATCGCTACTACCCGCTGTGACCTGTCGTGTACTTGTATGTCCGGCATCACACGCATCATACCGGTATAATGTTGTTACTATCCTATTGTGCGATCGATGCACCGTGTAAACAGCGCGCCTGGGGCTCCAAGTGCCGTACCGCGTCGGACAACTACTCGAGTACTCGAGTAGTTCTTATGACGGGATACCCAGTCTACAATGCTCTATCCTGCCTTCTTCCACTGGGATATTAAATCCTTACACACGAACAGATAAGCCACCGGCACTGGAATAACGCGGTTCCTCACGAAAGGCATAACCGCTATCATGCCTGTATCTAGTGGTAGACAATGATACAAGTATAAATACCACCATTTATTTGACCTTGTTGATGTGATGAGATGAGCTTACCCTCCATGGTCCAGAGTCGTGGCTGGGGCTCAATTTGTCTAGTTTCCTTGGCAACTTTGAGCCTCAATTGGAGGCACGATACTGTGCATCTGGCAGTACGGTGCCAGTAACCCCTGCTCTGTCACCTAGAAGTACCGTACACAAGCAGCTCTCGGGTCAGATCTTCCCACCAACTCCTCACAGAGCCCTCTCTTCCCCCTCCCCCGCACAGGCTCTCTCTCCTCCCTACATCTCTCACCTGCTTGCCTCCAGCAACCTCACTGACATCCGCCACACGACTGCGCGCTGATTTTGGTGTTTACAATTCAGCGGTCGTCGATCTGGTACCCTCTTTATTACATTTCTAGATTCGTTCCTTTACAAATCAAATCCTCCAATTCCTTTCTCTAGTCTAGCTGGTCTAGATCTTTGATCAGTCTTGATGCCACCAACGCGCCGTACTCCTCGTCGTGGGGGCTGGAAGGTAATTGTCGTTGAACATTCTGCGCACAAGTTGGCGTTCTATCACTGACTTCGCCTCCTAGCCAGGTACGCCGATAAAGCCTAGAAAACCTCGTACCTCGATTGAAATCAATGCCGCCTTTTTTGCAACAATAGATTTACTCAACGACTTCTCGAGTCTGTGCGCTGTGGGTTCGGTAGACTTGGAGATGCCCAGAAGACCTGCTCCAGGGATGGAGGCTCCCGACTGCTGGAATTGGCTCGAGATTCCCCCCATCCATTTCCCAAAGCATTCCATGGCCGACAATCTAATCCAGTTAGCATCGCTTTGTGTCCTAAGATGCACGTATAGGATGATCGCAGATTCTACTGCAAGGGTCCGAATCTACATGCTCCCGGATGACGTTGGAAGACGGGTTATACCGAGAGATAGCCGGGAAATTAGCAAGTTTCGACGAGAGGTCTTATATGCACTTGATACCTCTGAGGCAGGTTGGCAGGGGTTAAAGGTGAAAGGCCATAAGCCACTTGTGGCTCCGGGTGATGTGCATCTGTCCCTCTTCTACCTGTTTAATACTTTGGATTCGCCCAACCCGAACCCCAAAGCAGAGTGGGTTAGAGACCGCAATACCACCGACCTCATGAATCGGGTCCTGAAAAAGCCAGTTGTGGGGATGAAAAATCCACTGTATGGGTACCAAAAGAAGACTGTTGCTATGATGATCCAGCGGGAGCTGGCACCTGAGAATACACAAGATGCTAGGTTTAGATGCTTTACTGGTCCCCAAGGACGAAAATACTACCTTGATCTTGAGACTACGGAGATGTTAGTTGAGCCGAGGAAATATGAGGATGTCCGAGGAGGAATACTAGCGGAAGACACGGGAACAGGGTGAGTCCGACTGGTCCTTGTTACATATCTCGCTGACATGGTCGATGGATAGGAAAACCTTTATTTGTCTGGCGCTCATTTTAGCGACGAAGTATCAGTACTCTTTTATCCCTGAAGAACATGAGGAGCCATCACACCTTCGCCAATCCCCCCCTTCATT
The DNA here is from genome assembly GCA_006112555.1 of Tuber indicum. Lineage (NCBI taxonomy): Eukaryota > Fungi > Ascomycota > Pezizomycetes > Pezizales > Tuberaceae > Tuber > Tuber indicum. Next base: position 39,124 of record VBSK01000103.1, on the reverse strand, counting down.
GTCTGATCTTGCGGTAGCAGCCATCTGGAAACACTCGTTAGGGTGGGGAGAGTTTAAAGATGACCTCGGCGCCGTTAATCTCGCTAAACTTAGGGCGGCACATGCGTTCTACGAAGTGCAACCCCCTTCAAGAAGCCGAAGCAAGCGTTATAGCCCTAGTGATGTTAAAGAAAGGATATATCTCGGGACTGGAACTATTGTTGTGTGCCCCCCTAATCTTGTAGATCAGTGGAAACGAGAAATCAATATTCATGTTGCCGAACAGGCGCTGAAGGTGATTGCGATGCTTCCCTCAAATTTCAGATCTGTTGCTAACTATGTTAGACACTTGTACTTGTGAAGTCGTCTGAAGGAATTCCTCCTGTATCGGATCTCTTGGAATATGACCTTGTTATCATCGCCCGACCTCGCTTTGATATGGAGGAGAGGGAGGGTCGGGATAAGGCTGGGAGACGGGAATCTGGCGGGAAACCACTTAGCTGCAGATGCCCTTATAAGGGAGCTACAAGAATTGCCGATTGTGTCTGCTTTGATAGAGATGCAGTATACAAGTCGCCACTAATGTCGATTCGATGGAAGCGATTAATCGTTGACGAGGGCCACTCAATGGCGTCTTCAAGTTCTCTAATGAATCGAGGTGTTTGTGTCGCTCAGCGACTACCAGTGGAGCGGCGGTGGATTGTCTCTGCTACTCCGGTTACAGGTCTATTGGGAATGTCCTCCGGTATGAATATTGGGGAGACCGAAGAGGCACTGGAGGCCCGTAGGGAACAGGAGTTGGAGGAACGCAGAGTGGCGCAAACAAACGAATCCAATGATCTTGAGAAGCTCGGTCGTATAGTTTGTGATTTTCTGAGAGTACGTCCTTGGGCTTTACCTTCTGAAGGTCAGAGCAGTGAGTACGCTTCTTGGAAAGCCTACGTTAGTAAAGGCTTTATGCAGCGGCAGCCAGGATCTACTGATTGTGTGCGGAGTATTCTCCAGAGAATAATGATCAGGCATCGTTTGAAAGACATTGAGAAAGACGTTGCACTTCCTCCGCTGTATCACACTCCAGTTTATTTGGAGCCTGGATTCTTTGAGAGACTATCAATGAATCTATTTCTAGGCGGTATAGCGTCAAATGCTGTTACAAGTGAACGGGTAGACCAAGATTACATGTTTCACCCAAAGAACCGTGGACCGTTGCGGGAATTGACCAACAATCTGTTGAAACGAAGTGGATTTTATTGGATGGGTCACTCAAGTGCAGATGTGCAACTCATGGTCGCAGTTAGCCAGAGGTGTCTCGCAGACCCTACAAAACATCACAACAAGCAGGATAGGGAGTTGTTGGAGTCGGCCATAGAATCAGGTTTGAGAGCATTGAGCAATCCTGTCTGGAATGCTTGCATTCGCAACTCTGAGATGGGTCAGATCTCTTCTCGTTGTCTTTCCATAAACAGTTGCTAATATTATACGGTGTGAACAGCATACTCGGTCCTACATTTTCCGGCATCAATCGCTGCCGAATGGGCCCTGGTGAAAGGATCCAATAACCCTTACCCAATAGGGGGAAAGTCGGTGCAGGATGTTCAACGATACGTGAATGCGCATGCGTATGATCCCAAACTTATCTCAAAGCTTGGGGACAAGGTTGGAGTGGCTGCAGCAGATGTATATTTGACCGGCAACACCAGAAGAAACGGTAAATCCAAAATGACATCTACCGTGGTAGGAAAACATAATGCGGAGGAGCGCTCTGCGAATGACGCCGAGATCAAGTCCAACCTTAAATCTATCCTGAAGCGATGTACAACGCCCGTATCTACCGTTTCCGAGGACTCCCCACTGGCGAGGGCAGAGATAATCGGCACTGCCTCGCAAAAACTAACCTACCTCTTAGACAAGGTTCTAGAGTACCACGAGACTGAGAAAATCTTGATATTCTACGAATCCGAGGACGTGGCATTTTACATCGCTCAGGGGTTGGAAATAATTGGCGTGGAATACCTTGGGTACCAGAAAAACTTGCCCAGCCACGAGAAGGCAAAATACCTCGTGACTTTCCAGTTCTCGCAGACGTTCCGTGTGTTCTTAATGGACCTCTCCCAGGCCGCCTTTGGCCTGAACATCTCGGCTGCTAGCAGAATCTTCTTCGTGAACCCAGTTTGGCAACCCAGCGTTGAGCACCAAGCACTGGCGCGTGCGCACCGCATCGGACAGAAGAGACCAGTATATGCGGAGACGCTGATCCTGAACCACACTATTGAGCGAGAGATGTGGGATCGCAGGCAAGGGATGACAGCAGCAGAGCTAAACCTCTCGAAGGGTGCGGCAGCAAACGACTCGAAAATGAGGGACATCATATCAAGCACTAGGTTCCTTAAAACCGACGACACAGAAGGGGAAGTAGATCGCAACGGCAATCCCAACAACACCCCCATCTCCTCCGACCGCTTCGCCAGTCTCAAGTGTCCGCAGAGCCTCCTAGGTCCCGGGAAGCACGGAGGAGTCTACAGTCATGAAGGCCTGGACGACAGACTCAGAAAAACATATAAGGCGCCGCGCGATAGGGCTTCTTCACTGACACCAACGACACCAGATTATCTTGAATTAGGCAGCGACGAGGAGATAGTCAGCGACCTGCGCGTCGCACCCCCACCAAAGCGCAGGGCATCCGTGGCGTCTTCTGGAGCCGGGAGTAGCGGCAAGAAGAGGAGAAGGTCCAGCAATAGCAGTTCCAGCAGTGCTGCTGCCGCGAGGAAGGCTGTGCGTTTTAGCTAGGGAACGGCGATGATGGTACGGTGCAGCAAATTGACTTACGGATTGAGATTTTTCAAGGTTAGGGATGTAAATGGAAAGCGAGGCTTTTTCTCTTTCTTTTTTCTTTGCTCTTTCACTTCTTTTCCTTTGGTGGAAAAGGCGTTCGCTCGGACATTTCCTTCTTTTTATGTGATACCTCTTACCTTCGCTTTCTCTTTGCTGCTAGCTTGCTCTGTCTTAAATTTTTTTTTCTTCTTACCATTTTTTTTTCTACTTTCATCATTTATGGGTGGATAGGTGGGGGTTCGACTTGCTGGCTGGCGTAAAACATATATATATATATATATTTCTTCCACTTTTTGACTTCTCTTTAATTTTTTTCTTTTCTTTTTCACTTCTCGTATTTGCATCGGCTGTCTATCTATTATATTAAACCACGGAATGGGGTTGGGTTGGGGTGGAGTGTAGTGATACTGTATCTTACCTTAGATAAAGACGATAATATAAATTAATGGCTTAGTCCAGTTGGTGCCGAGGTTAGCCATATGATTGTGAGAAGTGAGATCTTGGGAAAGCCACGAGTGGGTGATGGATTGAGTATTGTAGAGTACATACGGGACAGTGAAAAATGTATTTGGGGAGTTTAAGGATGGTGCGGGTTTCCATCGGGAAATGTCAATGGCACTTGCGGGTTTGTCTGGAGAATACTCGTGGGTTGTTGGTAGGGCACTTTGTCTTACACACACACTTTCTCACACTCTCTCGTGTTCTTACCTGGGTAATGTTCAGTGTGTTGCTGCCGTTGTTTTACTGGTCGGTGGTTTACATTGTGATATTCATTGTTTGACCGATTGAGAAGCGGAAGCATGGGATTATAACGTATGGTATATTCACAATTCATCCGCCAGATAACACAAAACCTCCACACCATAAAATAAGAAACTCAAAACCATCTATTGTCTAAAAACCCATTCGCGGCCCAGGCAGAATCCCCGCTACTGAAACTCAATAGTCCCCGGCGGCTTCTGCGTAACATCATAGACAACTCTACAAACCCCATCCACCTCATTTACAATCCGGCCAGCAACCTTCCTCAAGAACCTTCCGTCGAAGTCGAACCAGTCAGCCGTCATGTAGTCAGTAGTCTCGACTGCTCTCAAAGCGATGACCTGGTCGTAGACCCGCTTATCGCCCATGACGCCGACCGCGCGGACGGGTAAAAGGGCGGCGTAGGCTTGAGAGATCTTGCGGTAGAGGCCAGCGGCCTTGATCTCCTCGATGAAAATATGGTCCGCTTTGCGGGCGATGGCGACCTGCCCGGGTGTTACTTCTCCCAGGATGCGGATAGCGATGCCAGGTCCCGGGAAGGGGTGGCGCCAGACCAAGTCTTCGGGGATGCCGAGTTTTGTTCCAAGGACGCGGACTTCGTCTTTTAAGATTGTTAGTTTGTATTCTTTGTATCGGGAGGGGGGGGTCGGGAGGCTACCTTTGAAGAGTTCGCGGAGGGGCTCAATGAGCTTGAGTTTCATGTTCTCAAGGAGGCCACCCACGTTCTGATTTTCTGTTAGCAGATAACTAAGGATGAGGGAGGGGGACGCATACGTGGTGAGTCTTGATAGTAGCACTCGGGCCCTTGAAAGAGATACTCTCAATAACATCCGGGTACAAAGTCCCCTGAAGTAAGAAATCCACAGCACCACCACTCTCCCTCATAACTCTCTCAGACTCCCTCTGGAAAACCTCAATAAAGGTATTTCCAATGATCTTCCTCTTCTTCTCGGGATCCTCGACGCCTTTAAGCTTCCCCAAGAACTCCTCAGAGGCATCAACGACGGTAAGGTTGATTCCCAACCCTTCAGTCAAAGTCTTATGTACGGTCTCACACTCATTCAACCTCATAACCCCGTTATCAACGAGGATAGCATGAAACCGATCACCAATAGCCTCATGCATTAGCTTCGCCGCAACAGTAGAATCAACACCTCCAGAAACAGCTCCGATAACCTGCCCCGTTGCCCCGACAACCTTCCTGATTCTATCAATTTCGGTGTCGACAAACCTTTCCATCGTCCAATTCTGCTTACATTGACAGAGCTTAACAGCAAAGTTCTCAATGAGAGCCTTCCCGCAAGAGGTGTGCGTAACCTCCGGATGGAACTGGATGCCGTAAAGCTTCTTCTGGGCATGTGCAATTCCGGCGAAGGGAGCGTTGGAGGTGGTAGCAATGGTGACAAAGTCCATTGGTAGAGCGCGGAGCTTATCGCCATGGGACATCCATACCTCTAGTTCGTCTGCCAGGCCGGAGAATAGGACGTCGATGTGTGAGGGGGCGTCGGTGTGTCTGGCTACGCTAAGGATTGCATGGCCGTACTCTTTGCGGTTACCGGCGGAGACGTCCTTGCCGTGGTTCCAGGCGATTTCTTGGAGGCCGTAGCAGACACCAAGAACTGGAACCTTCAGGGAAAGGGTCTGTTAGCTTCGTGAGAAGCGGTGGAGGGGGGTAGGTGTTTATACCTCAAGCTCGAAGACAGTAGGATCGACGTGTGGTGCGTCGGCGTCATAGACGGAATATGGAGACCCGGAGAGAATCACACCCTTCGGCTTCCATGATAGGTCTGCGAGTTTCTGAGTGCAGGGGAGCATCTCGGCGTAGACATTGAGTTCACGAAGACGACGGGTAATCAGGTGACTGTATTGGGATCTGTATGAAAAATTTAGCAAATCAGCAAGAGATAAGTTCCCCACAAGAGAGGGGGGACAAACCCGAAGTCAAGAACCTAATTATTCCAAACTGCACTGTCAGATATGCGCCGTGGATTCAATCAAAGGGTATAAAGTACTAGAATCGTATCAAATAGCTTAGCCACCTAGGGAGGCAAAAATGTCAGACAGATGATGGTAGGGGAAGGGAACGAGAAAACAATCTGAATTGGGAAGAATATACCACCTCGGGCCCGGATCCTGCGGGTTTGTGGGCCATCCTGAGTGAAGTTTGTTTGTTGAGATTTGTTTTGTGGTGCGAAATAATGTGAAAGACGGGGATGGCGGGGTGGTGGGGTTATATCTTCCTAAGAGACTGTTTTGAAAAGAAAGAAAAAAAAAAAAAAAAAAAAAAAGATACAGTAGTGAGGTCGGAGAGGTGTTTTTGTGATGGGAAATGATGTAGTAAACGGGGATGCAGGGATGGTGGGGTTACGGTATAGGTATTTCTACTCAAGAGACTAATAGAAGGTTAACCACCTATTGGAGTCATTTGGCACCATTTTTTATTATCAAAGCGCCTACGCAAAAGTCTTGGTGATCGCGCATTTCGATGACAAAGACACCAACGACAACCGTATTCGTAAAAGGTAGTAGAGAGAGTAAAATTGCACAACAACGGAAGCTTCAAATGGTAAGAGGCTAGAGAAAATAAATCCTGTTACTAGACTTACACCTTAGTAAGAAATATACCGGCCCTCAGCTACTATCACAACCTGAACCCAGTCAGGTGTTGGCCTCAATAACTGCTGAAAAAACTCAGTAGGAATTTTATTCCGTACTAGGTGCAATATCTCAGCTAGCTTTATTTTCATATTTACAGGCCTACTAGGGGCTAAAGCAATGTTTGGATATTGATTTTGCAGTCTTTTCTTCAATTCAATCCAGTCAGCTCTATGAGGTTCTGTTCTGGTAAGCAATGGGAAGGTTCAGCTAAGTGATATAAAGATCCTACTCCTTACTAGCTCTTCAACAGGTAATGACCTAATACTTCTCTCTCTTCACACTCAAGATAGTTCTAAGACTAATATCTATGATATGAACCATTATAACACCTATGAGAGTATTATTTTTATTTTTTAATCTTGATATGCTAAGACTTCTTCATTGTATATAATTCCAGGAGGTGTTTGTATAATATTATATAAAATATATAATAATATTATATATATATATATAAAGTTTGTATAATATTATATAAAAGTATAAATTTGTTACAATTGCCTAAAATAGTATAATAATCTTTATAGATAACAGCTGTTATGGAAAGCCAAACCTATACTCATAGGAGTGTCAAGAGACTAACATGATAGGAATAGTGGTAGACTAGAGTCTATGAAGGAGACGTGGTAGTTGCTAGATATCTTAGTTGAACATCTCTCATCTTATTTGAGATACATTTACTACTAGCTATAGTGAATCTGGATATAGTGAATTTCTAGCTATAATAAATGAAAAAAACAGGAAATTTTGGATCTTAGCAGATGTTATTTGTTATAGTGAAATAAAAAAGCCTTATAGTATACTGAACAGAGAGTTAGGGATGAATAAATGTAGTAAAAAAGAGCGTATACACAAATTATTTTCACTATCAGCAATGAGAGGAGAAGTAAGAAAAAATTATGTCTCTGATCTGAACAGAAAAAGAAAAAAAGAGAAAAGAACATACTAGGAAAATCTTGCTCAATGCTAATATTTTATAGCTTGAGGAGAATAATTGAAGGCAAGTACTAGACAACTTCTTAAGGAAGTTGGCCACCAATCCTCCCCTTACCTGGACAGATGCTAATTGCTGAAGTTTGTATGAAGAGATGAATATGATTAATGCAATAATCCTAGTTTAACTACGTAAACTGTTATGAGTACTGAAACTTGACAATCTAGAAATATCGTAGGTAGGGTAACCTTACTTAGGATCAGAATTCGTACTTTCTAACACCCTCCTCCAGCCACCTTATGGGGCCTGCATATCATTATATACATTAACTTTAGTTATGTCCTATGACTATATTATCACAGAATTGAAGGTAACGGAATAACACTATATATATTACTGCCATCTATCTGACTGGATCCTATTCGCAGGATATATAAGAGTAAACCCTTGGGAAGACTCAGGAAGTAGAACAAAGTCAATCGGTCAACTACTTTGGGAGTTACAAGGCTTCAAAGATGGAACGTCTTGGGAAAAGGCTAAACATGATGGGACATTTTTGTACAAATTTTCAATGTTGAATATTTGAAGGTTTGATACGAAGAACTAATATATTCATATCTCCCTTTAAATAATTAGAAGAATCTAAAACTCTGAGAAGATACAACAAAAGAAGCCAACTGACTTTAAGGAGTATCACTTCTGTATTAGGAGTAAGGTTGTGGTTGCAGGAATTATCACAAATAATATATAGTAACTAACATACTCTGTATAGGATGATTAGGAGTTGCTGATTAAAGAAATAAGATAGTAGCTGATAGAAAGACTTTCCTCCTACAAGAAAAAGGTTATTCGGACAAATTCTATTAGTTAATTGTTACAATATCACAACTAGAAGTTTTTACTTTTAGTGAACATGCAGATGTAACTTTAAAACAGAACTGATCTATTCATTCAATGAAGTAGGCTATTGGAGCCAACATAGTTCAACTTAAGAACTAGGCTATAGGTTTACAAGACTCTAAGAATCAGATAATTACTACTAGGAGCTAAAAGTTCTTCAGGAAAGAAATAGTAATTACCAAAGAGGGTATGATAGTTTTCAGAGTCTCCAGGTGTTTGCACCTTAACAGAATACCTGATATTGTGAGTTTAAACTAGAGAGGTATATAGTTTGTATAATAGATAAATGTAGCCTACAAATACTCATACATGAAATATAAATATTGAAGTGCCACATAAGCTTTAAACATCATTGGGCAACAGAGAAGAGAACTTAATAGTAATATAATATTGTTCTTACAATTCTATCCTACATTTTTGTACTCTTAGTAGTCATAAATGAAATAAGTTGCTTCTAAGTCCAAGCCTTCCTAGATATATCTCTGTCTATAAACAAATCTTGATTGGCATAGACAACTCTAAGTCTATATGGGTTGTCTTTACCTAACATAAACTACTTAAATACTTCTGATTTTAGCTTAGCTGATCAGGTAAGATGTGTATCTAAGTAGTAGGGAAGGTTGTCTGTACTTAATTGATGTGGTAATTGTTACTTGATGTTAGGTGAAGACAATCAATATAAACTTAGGAATGTCTAGGTTAATCAAGATTTGTTTTATAAACAGATATTTATCTAGGAAGGCTTGAAAGCAACTTATTTCATTTATGACTACTAAGAATGTAAAAAAGTGGAATAAAATTGTAAGAACAATTTTATATTATTAAGGTCTCTTCTCCATTACTTGATGATGTCTAAAGCTTATGAGGTACTTCGATATTTATATTCCAAGTCTGAGTATTTGTGGACTATATTTATTTGACATACAGAATATGTACCTCTTCAAATATAACTCCCAACGTCGGGTATTCTTTAAATATGCGAATGCTGAGAGACCCTGAAAACCATTACACCCTATCTAATAATTACTATTTCCTTTCTAGAAGACTTATTTGTCTCCAGTAGTAATTATCTGATTCTCAGAGTCTTTAGACTAGTAGCCAAGTTTTCAAGTTGAACTATATTAGTTCTACTCGCGTCAAGGTTGTGACATGTCGCCACAACCCCTAGTACTCGCAAGCTCAGAACTGGGGGCACTCTAAAGAGTGCCTGACAGCTCAATGGTACTTTATGGCTCAACGGTACTTGAGGCTCACCATAGTAACTTTATGGCTCAATAGTACTTTGTGGCTTAACAGTGCTTTGTGGCTTAATAGAACGTCATGAATATTTTTTGCAAGCAGGTATTAGTTTCAACTTTATCTAAATAATTGTCATACTATCATATTAGAAGACTGCTAATTCTTAATACTATGTGAGCTGAAGATTGGTTCCTGTTTGTTAAAAGTAGTACTGATAAGTTAGCTATGAAAATATACTTGAAGTCCTACGGTAGGTATTTGGTACTATCATACAAATTCAGAAAAGTTTGAATACTTATTCCTACTGCTAGTGGTATGTAGAGAGGCTGCAGCAGTCTGGATTGGGTTCTCAAAATTGGCATATAGTTTGACCTACCGTCCTGAAAGAATTAAGGCTGGAGCTGAAGGCAAGATTTATTAATCTATGGATCAACTGTCCATGAAGTGAAAGTATTTCTATTATTTCAAAACTACAAATATGCTGTAAAGTTATCTCAATTAGTGTTCGTTACGGGGTGGGGTGGGGCGTATTTTGCTCTCAGAGGCCGCACTGTTATTGGGTCCGGGGCCAGTATTTTTTTCTCCTCGTCGCCCCGCCTGGCCTCTGAGGCCCCATAATGAATAATACTAATCTCAATTTACAAAATTGTCTTCAGTTACAAAGTGCTATTGAGCCACAAGGTACTATTGAACCATACAGTACCATTGAGCCACAAAGTACTCTGAAGCCATGAAGTACCATTGAGCTACATCAGCAAAAAAAAACTCTAAGTCAGATGCATCAGCTGTACGTCCTGATGCAAATTTACCGTTACCGGTATCCCACGCATCCTAGAGGTCCTGAAGTGTCCAGGGGTGTCTGGCGGCGTCCTGGACGTCCTGAAGTGTCAGGCGGCGTCCAGGGCATTCTGAAGTATCTCGTAGTGTCCGGGACATCCTGAGTTCATCCTAAGCAAGGATACAGTAATTTTCAACTCCTAATTTGGCTAGGTTGACCTTGATCCTTGCTGATGTCCTAATACAAGACGGCAGAGAGTCTCAATCCTTGCTGACGTTCAGACACAAGACGGCAGAGAGTCTTAATCATAATACCAAGCCAAATACCAGCCATCGGTACATTTACTGCTAGCGGACTCGAACACTATGACCAAATCTAATAATATCTACAGAAATAGGAGATGAGACGTACTAAATTCTATTTTAGTCTCTTAAAGGATCTGAGAGCCAAAATGGCCCACCGGTGAAATGTAAAAGTGAGTAATAGTTGTGATCGTGGGAGTACCTGGTAACTTGGGTATTTTGTTAAGATTTTCTAAGACTGCAAGGCATTGAGTAACAATACTTGGACAATCACACAACATCACAGTCAGTATATTAATAACAGGTCTGTCAACTACCATTGCTCCACAGTCCTTGTACCATCAAAGCTAATAATTTAGAGTAACATTCTACTCGATTTCAGCTTTCCATTGCACCAAAGAACATCTGCCTCCTGTCAGTTTACAAGATGTTGTAGCCTATTTTGTGTCCTGGTGAAGTGCTGACTTTGACGCCAGATTCCTCAGCCACCCTTTGGGCGCGGTACTCGATACTTTACAGCAATATTCTACTTGACGCCAGCATTCCAACAGTGTAAGGAATGTCTACTCGGCATCAGCCTGAGTATTGGCGGAGATACAGGCTATTATAGAGTTGATGTTTACCCTGGCGAAGTACTGACTTTGACACCAGATTCCTCAGCCATCCCACGGGCGCAGTACTCGATACTTTATAGCGATATTCTACTCGATGCCAGCATTCCAACGGTGTAAAGATTGTCTACTCGGCATCAATAATGGTGGAGCTACAGCCTATTTTGTGTCCTGGCGAGGTGCTGACTTTGACGCCAGATTCTGTCCTCAATACTCTGACGCTCAGGTTGACATTTGGTGTCCTAGACCCACTCGACGCTGGCTTTCCAACGGTATAAAGGACATCTATCCGGCACCAATATCCATAGTGCTACAGCCTATTTTGTGTCCTGGCAATGTGCTGACTTTGATGCCAGATTCTGTCCTCAATACTCTGACGCCCAGGTTGACGTTTGGTGTCCTGGATGCACTCGACGCCAGCTTTCCAACAGTATAAAGGGTGTCTTTTTGGCACCAATATCCGTGTAGCTACAGCCTATTTTGTGTCCTGGCGAAGTGCTGACTTTGATGCCAGATTCTGTCCTCAATACTTTGACGCCCAAGCTGATGCTTGGTGTCCAAGACGTACTCGATGCCAGCGTTCCAACGGTATAAAGGACGTCTTCTTAACACTAATATTGGTAGAGTTATAACTTGATTTATCGATTAGACTCCGTATTACTCGTGTATTCTCACTTTTTCTAACCTATTCTGGGCCTGTGTATCTATAAAGATAAATCTTATTTACTGTAAAAATATATCTTGGGGCCGGGGCGGCACGCTTGTGGGGGGAGGAGGAGTTGGCGCGGCGTAGCTTTCCCTTCGCTGGGGAGGCGTAGTCCTCGTTGGCAGGGTCGTCCAATTTGAACTTCTCCGTGGTATACATGGTCCTTTCTCCAGAAGATAGGCCGGACAGGAAAGAAGAGGTGGTGGTAGTGGAGGCTCGTTTAGTGCATTCCTGAGCCACTATCTTATCGAATACCGCGCGATGGGCGGAGGGAGAGGTGGACCACGAGTTGGCCTCAACCGTGGTGGTGGTCGATCCTTGCTTGGCCGGCGGGAGGATGGAAGACTCTGGAATAACTGCCTGCAAGTCAGTAAGAGAAGAAGAGATGAGCACGGTCAGCGTGTACACCGAACCCTGATCAGATTTGAACCGATTGAAGAGGCCTGTGGTAGAGGCATTATCCAAGCCACAGGTGGCTGGACAACGCTTCCCAAACAGGCAACACTTTACAAATGACTCCACCTCTTTCATTGTGATAAGGGTGGCTCCAGCAACCGACCCCCTCACCAAATCATCCAACACTGGGTTCACCACGTTGGGGCAACCATGGTCGTGGGTGAAGGACCGAAAACTGTAATCTCCACCAGGCACAATGTACGACTGTGTAGTTGTAGGGATAAGGCCACGGACAGTCTCGGAAACGGACGTGAGAGACAAGGTGACGCGAGCCGTCTCACGCGAGGAGTAGGGGTTGGAGTCGAACCGAACGGGAGACGACATCCTCGAGTTGGGGATGGAGTCCGAGGAGGAGGAGGCGGACGAAGTCGCCATCCTCACTCAAGCCTGTGTCCAGAGACTACCGGGATCAACCATGGATATCTTCCTCTGGAACACCTTCTTAAGCGAGAACAACTATTCTATCACCCAACAGCCCGACAAACGAAGATGAAAACGATGGATTGTATCAATGAAGTTATCGTGAGTAAGCGAAATGCGTTGCGTGAGGTTGAGCTCGCTACCGAGGCGGAGCCAACATAAGTAGGAGGAAAGACTTAAATGGTTGCATGAGGAGTCTGTCCCGAAGGTCCTTTCTTTTTTTTTTTTTTTTTTTTTTTTTTTTTTTTTTTTATCGTCATGTATTCTTTGTTTAGGTACAAGAACTCGCATGCAGTGCTAGCTATGGCGTAAACAAAACCTTAATCCCAAAACTAATTAAACAAAGGAAACCAAACCAGTGCCTCCAAAAACGCAAACAACCCATATCGCAAAGCAGCCTAAAGCATAAATATAGGGACACACTCAACACTAGCTAAAAATAACAGTAAACATCACTAAGGAAAGCCTCCGAACAGGCACCAGACAGCTTCAAGTCGCGGAGGGGCGAGGGGATGGCGGCGGGGAGGGGGAAGGAGAGCCCCGCAGGGCGGGCATCTCGGGGGGAAAACCGGTAGCAGTGATCGAGATATATCTCGCCAGGCCGTGAAGCAGGGCCGGCGTGTGCCAGAGTGGATCGTCCTCTCGTAGGCCGTCTACCCCCTGGAGGTGGGAGCTCCTGGCTTCGAGTTTGGCCGAGCAAACGAGGATGGCGTGGTGGAACGTCTCGGGTTCCTCCTCACAATAGGGGCAGGTGGTCGGGGCGTCGGGATCTTTCCAAGAAGTGTGTGCTGCCAGGTAGCTTTTTCCTGACCTCATCTGGTGGATACGACCTGCCATGAATTTCCCCAGCCCCATAAAGGGGTGCGGGGCCAGAGTAGGCGAGTACATGTAGCGTGGAGGGGGCGGGTACTGGGAGGACCATGTATGAAGGAGGAGCTGCTTGCAGTCCCTCTTGAGTCCAAGGAAGGTGGGGTCACCGGGGGCACTCGGCGGGAGAGTGGCTGGCAGGAGCTTTTCAGAGGCGGGGGGGGTCCTGCGCACATGACCCACCAGATTGACCACTCTGTAGGCTATCACGTCGAGGGGCAAGTGGCGTCGCACCGGCGGCGAGGGTTTAGGAGTTTTCCAGTGCAGGGGCCTATACCCAGGGGTGAGGCCCACGGTGAGAAGACGGTGGTCTTCCCTTGAGCGGAAGGTTGAGGTCGTTGGGAAAGTGCTATGGAGCCTCGCCGTTGCCGGATTCCTTTCAGGCGGGAGGCATACAAGGTGAAGAGCCGCCAGGCATTGTCGATGTTCAAGTAGACACTGAATGTGTTAGGCGGAAGCCGACTCTGAATAATTGTCGAGAAGACTTAGGCCTGAATCTTTCGTAATAGACGGATATTTGTCTAGGAAGGCTTGGGGTCGTTCTTTTCGTTTAAGACTACTAAGAACTCGCTTAATCGATAAGGGAAATAATTTTTATAAAGATTTGTAGGTAAAACAATGTTATATTGTTAAGGTCTCTTCTCCGTTGCTTGATGATGTCTAAAAGCTTGGGAGGCACTTCAATATTTATATCCCGCGTCGGAGTGTTCGCGGACTACATCTAATCCTCCTATAACTAAGTATTTATCCAAGCTTGTACGCTAACGTCTCATAGTCTTAACAAGTGCGAACACCGTTTGACCCTGAATTCTTTCACACCATCTTCGTTCTTATAAATTCTTTTCCGTCTTATCGTAGGATGCGCTATTATCCTCGAATGACCGGTCTTCGATTTATAGAGACGAGTAGACTTATGTTTGAAACTGCAGTCGACTTGACTATCGTCCCAGTAGTCTCTTCCGATTTCACATAGTGGCCAACGTATGTGTCGGGTACCTATGCATAATGCAGGCTGTATAGACGGTGTGCCAACACTCATAGTCTACCGCCTATTAGGTCTTCTGAGTCTGAGCAGCTTCCCCTCGGTCCGCCTCGCCTCAAAGAGAATCACCTCTCGAGGGATCCTGTTTCCAGGACCAACCAACATACAGCGGCCTTCAGATAGGTATTGGTGTCATATCTATCCCCTATGCCCTCTGGGGCACTGTAGGAGTAGTTGCGGATTTTCGAACCGAAAACGTCCCGTCACTTTCGGCCCACAGTTAGGATGCCTAACTTTGAAGCCTAATAACTCAATGCGCCTCCGACGGATTTCCTCCGTTCTACTTCTCAGAGGTACCCAATTTTTTTCTTTTTTTTTTCTTTTTTTTTTTTCTTTTTTTTTTTATATATCATATATTCGTTGTTTAAGGTACAAGAACTTGCATGCAGCGCTAGCTATGGCAAAAACAAAACCTATAAACACGCGCGTCACTCCTCCGTCTGAGGCAAAAACCAAGAACCCCAAGCCCCTCTGGTATGGAGCCAACCGTACATCTCGCCCTGAATCAAGCCCCCCTTACGACCCAGACGAACCAAGCCCCAAGAAAAACCCAAAACAGGAAAAGCAGGAAGCGCAAGGAAAAATCCCCCCGGAAATCTCACCACAAAAGAAACCAAACTCATACCTACCAAACCATGCCCATAGCACGGCCGGCCGCTAAAAAGCTAACCCTTGATCGGGCCCAAGAGGACCAGGTGCACCGATTTATGGCGCTATCCCTACCGAGGGGAAAAACTTGGCAAGGATAGATCCCGACCGACCGGAGACAGTGCAATACCAATCGGAGGGAGAGGGGCCAGGGCTGGGGCCCCCCCTAGAGGGAGGTAGCAGTAAGGTGCTAGCTGGGGGAGCAGTAGGGTGCTAGCCGAAGAGGAGGTAGTAGGGTACCAGCCGGGGGGCAGTAAGGTGCCAGCTGGGGGAGCAGTAGGGTGCTAGCCGAAGAGGTGGTAGTAGGATACCAGCCGAACGAGCCGAGGGAGGAAGAGGGAGGGGTAGACACAGAAGCCGAAACAACTATCGGAAATGTGTTCGTGTCTTAACTAGGCGGTCTCCATTAATCCCCGGTGCCCACAGTAGATAAAACCACCGCAAAGGGCAGAGAGGAGAAGAGAGGCGAAATCGGCCGTAGCCTGTTGAGAAAACTAACCACCAACCCCCGACCGTGGGACTAACCCGTACCCACCAGCGGGACAAGACCCGGACCCAGCAGAGGGACTGACCCGAACCGAGCAGAAGAAAGGAGAAGGAATCTATAGGAATCGCATACCGCAAACCGTATTCCCAGCCGTCTGTTGTAGGGAAAAAGGAGGAACCCGACCGTGCTGATGCTAAGTGAGACTAAAGCGAAAGCGGGGAAGGAGAGAAACCCAGCGATGAGGACGCCAGGAGGGAGTGAGGAGGGGTCTCATGAGGGTAGACCTCGAGAGAGAAAGCAGGAGAGAAACTTTGCCGTTGCAAAAAGATAAAAGATGATGGCCTAGTCCCCCCCATAGGGGGAGGACCAGACGCGAAAAAGTGGTGATAATTCCTTGGTGTTGAGATTTCAATCACCGGAGGTGTAGCGGAGACGGTCGTTGTTCTCAGAGGTACCCAGAGGTGCCCTCTTATATATCCTGCGAACAGCTTACGGTCGGACGGACGGCAGCGACGTATATAGTGTTATGAAGTGGGCTTCATTGAGATGACATTATAGTCATGGGACGCAACTCTTTGAAATCTCGCTAAGGACGTGCGGGCCCCAGAGCGGGGCCGGAGGGGGGTGTTTGGTTCTCGATAAATGAGGGTCTGTGCGCAGTTACCGTACCGAGTGGTCTGTGCATTTTCTATATGCCTAACAGAATGGGAGGGAGCGCAGATTCACAAGGGAGAATCCCAGTGGGAGTATCGCTAAAGCAGTTGGTGACCCACCGCTGGACCGTTCTCCAGAAAACAGCTAGACGGTCCATCATGGCAGCGGAAGGGGAGAAGAGGTCGGCGCCGTACAAAAGTATGGGCGCAAGAAGGGAGGAGGCGAGACGGTGGCAGAGGTAGGGCGCCAGGGCCTTCCCGGAACCGGGTAGCCTGTAACGTTCCTAGCTTGTGGTTAACTAATAGCGACGGGCAACGATACTTCTCTTCTTAATTGCTATCTCGTTTGATATAACAGTTCTTAGATCCGTTGATCTACGTTATCACCATTCGTCGGATAACGCCTGTTAAATCCTAACTAAGATAGCTTCGCCTTATGTAGGCTTGTTAGAAATGTGTCGAACGTGCAAACGTGATAAAGAGCGTAAAGATGTTTTATTCGTAAAGTAATAGGTAAGGAAATTACTTAGAACATTCAATCTAATTTATTTATACTAGTACCGCCGACTCCGGCATACGACCAGTCTCCCCCGCGCCCCAAAATCACAAACTAAAATACACTACCACGGGCGCAATCCCGTCCCGCAACCGCTCCGCCCAAACATAAATCCAAAAATCACTACCTAAGGGGCTCACGGGCGCTCATGTCGGCCAGCAACATCCCGGATTAACGCGTCTTCCCCTTCCCGCAACCCGACCACCAACAACAAACCAACACAACTACTCCGCCTCCAACACAATCTCATCAACATACTCAACAAAGGAAACATACAGTTTGTCCCAACATCCGCGTTTCTTCCGATAGTGTTCCCCCATCCGATTAACCTTCCCAGCAATCCGCCGCTGGTCGCAAAAGGGGCACCGTTCCCATTCCATAAACCCAAACAGCCCAGCCCATTTAAGTACGACGGCCGTCCGTAAGGAAAGCGCAAGGTCGTCCCAGTCAAGCCAGTGCCGCCGCCAAAAATGGTCAAGGCTCGCCGAAAGGCAGCCCGGGTTGTTATCGAAGTGAGCAGAGAAGGAGGGCCGTGTGGAGGTGCCTTGGTAGGTAATCGCCATGTTGCAGCTCGGACACCGCGTAGCGACCGAGTTCGGAAGGAAGAACCACTTGGTGGGAAGATGCTTACTCGGAAGCACGCACTCCCCCCCAGGATGTTTCTTCTCGCACCGCAGACACGTATCGGGCGTCCCTATGCACACTCGCCTCCCATCCCTCTCCACCGTCAGTGTACCATCAAACGGATTACCTGCGACCACCAACTCCCCATCCACCTCCTTAATATGACGGGGGATCCCCAGTCCTAGCCACCCGTGTTCTAACCACCAGTCCTTCCACCCCGCGATCGCCGAGTCCTTGAACAAGTCCTCCGTCGCCGGCCGTTTCCAACTGTACCGCTGGCAAGAAGTCCAATGATGTCTCTCCTCGCGTCCCTCGCACTCGTCGTGTCCAACCAGGCCGGTACCGCTGCGAATCCTAGTCAACACGTAGGAATCCATTCTTGTCAGTCCGCGAAGGTGTCTGGGGGCCTTAGGTCCACGAGCATAATACCCATGGCCTTCATTGACATGCCAAGCCTCCCATTCCTCCTTCCTCAACTCACGGGCCAACGCAGCATGCCCTATACCAAAGCTGACCCCTTCCCACCGGAATGGCTGCAATGGCAGGCGCGTACTCTCCTTGGCCTTCCTGTCGACCAGCTCGTTGCCCTGGATGCCCATATGCCCTGGAACCCTACCAAGGCGTGGACGTACATCCTCCATCAAAGGTGCCATGACGTCCCACATCTCAGCCGAGTCCCCCTCGGGCAACATATTCTCAATCAGAAGCAGGGCGGGGACGCAGTCCAAAAACACATGTACCCCTCGTCCCTCACACATACCCCTGACCTCCCGTAGGGCACATACCACGGCAAACAGCTCGCACTCGACGATGCTCCAGGATGGTGGCACCGAACACCCCCCTATCCTAAGCGAGGTCCCTCGTTCGAACACAGCCCAAGCGACACCAGCACCCTCGGCCATCTTGGACCCGTCAGTGTACACCACCAGGTCCGGGCCCAGCCTGAGCTCCTTGACCTCTCCGGCGTGTCTGAGGGCCGTGGTTTCCTTCCCTTTCCCAATCGCAACCGTGGGACGGTAGGAAAGCACTCTGTCCGAATGCTGTCGGTGGGCCACCATGCCTTCTTCCTTCCAGTCCAACCTGACCTGCCCGAACCAGGGGTGATCCTCGCAGTACCGGTAATTGACGAACCGGCTGTAGCACCTCCGTTGTAGGTACCTGCCCTGAACAGCGACAGGCGCAACCCCGTATTCTGCCAGCAAAATGTTGTTAGCTAACTTCATTGGAGTCCGAAACACCGAGCGGATGCAGTCGTTGACGTGGACCTGAATCTGCTTCACATACGACGGGTAGTCGGTTACAAACTCAAGTCCGTAGTAAACGGTCGGAAGGTAGGCTGCCTGCACCAAACGGTAAGTCTCCCATGCTCCCAGACCCCCAACACTCCCAAACCTCCTCCCCAACGCTGCAATCCTCCTTCTCACCCCCAACCCCCTGTCCAACCAATAACGTACATGAGAAGAAAAGTTAAGAAATACATTGAACCTGTATCCAAGAACCCGCAGGTCCTCAGATGGCAACACCATTTCTCCCAACAACTCCATTCCTTCCCACGCCCTATCACCAAACCCAATCCACTGCGTCTTTAACGCACTAAACCCCATCCCCCTGTCTCGTGCAATACGGTCACAGTCGCGCAACAGTTCCCCAGCATGGTACCGGGCAGCATCAAAGGAGTCAGCTGCAACCATAATAACCCCGTCATCAACGTACGATGCCACTAAGTGCCGGACACCAGGGGAGTATCACATCCGCGGCGTGAAGATGTCAGCCACGTATGCGCCAAACAGAAAAGGGATAGTGGTGACCCCTGGGGGACCCCCTTGCTAACATGGTACACCCGAGAAACACACCCATTGAACCGGAAGCGAACAGACCGACAACCAGTCCATCGCCGAACCCATTGACACAGGTTGGGAGGGCACCCTCGGGCCACCAGGAAATCTGACAGGAGGTCGACGTCGATATTATCAAACCCCCCCTCCACGTCCATAGAAAGGATCAGACGCTTGTACCCCTCATTGTGGCGGAGGAATTCCTGGACAACCGCCATGGCATCGTGGACACCCCGCCTCCTGCGGGAGCCAAACTGTGTCTCACCGAGATCCAGACAAGCGGCTAGCCGGAGTAACACCACCCTTTCCGCCACCTTAGCCGTGGTCGGGAGCAGGTGTATCATGCGCCAGGACTTGACAACGTCATATCTCGGCTTGTCGAGCTTGGGTATAAGCACCACCTCAGCTCTATGCCAGTCCGGAATGTCATGTCGCAGCCCATAGTCAACGAGGCGCCGCAGTGTCGTGGCATCCCTCCTCTTCCAAAACCTTAAGAAGGGATAGCCGATATCGTCCTCGCCTGGGCCCGTGTTTGTGGGAGACCTTGCCAGCGCCGTTTCCATCTCTTGGGCACCGTCCATCTCAATCGCACTCTCAGTCCATCGGGCGGGATCACCAGGATCAAGCTGTTGAGCAATCAGGTCGCTGATCTCGGTATGCGTGGCAGCCAAGGAGCCGTCAGACCGTACCATCGAGGGCAGAGTGCGCTTGGTCTCCAACTTTCTTGCCAACCTAAAAATGTCGGGGTCCTTGCTTTCCGCCAGCTTGGTCCTAATGTGGTCGAAACGGGCCCTCAACAGGCAAGCCGGGTAGACACACCTTGCCAGCCTGAAGTCCTCCGTCCGCTCCGCCGTGCGCTTGGAGTATCTTTTCAGCCGAGCCACATCCAACCTCATCCTTTCCAACTCAGGTGTCCACCACTCACACCGGCTTCTGCCAACGGAAGCCCGTGGGAGTGCGTCCACCACACTTCTCACCCCTCTCCACAACTGCTCACCATCCACCTCTTTCAGGGCGTCCAGCTCTTTCCCGACCTTGCCCCAAACCGCCTTCTTCCAAGCAGGCCTCCTTCTCATGAGATTGTCAGGTGGGTCCACATGGAGTCGGATAGTCTGGGCAGTGTGTTCACATCCAACCACGTCAAGGTATCTGTGCTGTAGGTATGGTCGGCGGTATAAGCAGAGGTCTATCATCGATATGTCGCGGAATGTCGGCCTGTCTGGCGGAGTCATGTTCAGCAACCGTGGTGCCATCCATTCCCGCAACCATAGGCCGCAATGTTCCTGCCTGGCAGCCTCTGCCCGTGGGTCCCAATCACGATGCCTGGCATTGAAATCACCAAACGCGATATCCGGTTCCCCGACGTCCCTTAGCCCCGACTGATAATCGGCCTTGGTGTGTGTAGGTGGGATGTAGACGCCTGCCAGCACCCTCCTCTCACCCTTCTCCCAAAACTCCACCTGAGCACAAGCGCTCCCATGCCCCACAACGTCAAACAACCCGCAAAAATGCGAGCGAACAAACACCTCCACCCCCGATCCAATAACAAAGGAAAACAAATCCCAACCATCAACTTCCACCGGCACATGTTGTCCCCTCGAATCAACCGGAGGTTCCAAAACAAAAAATAAATCAACAAAAGAAAACAAATCAAACGCCAGCGCCCGATTCCTTCCGCTCCTCCCCACATTTAAAGCTATCGCCGTGATACGCATTAAAAGGGGGCCTCAACAGATCCGCTCGGGCCACAGGGGCCAAAGTCACTTAAAAAACCCTCAGAATCCTGGGCGAACCACATAGTATCGCCCTTCTTGGGAACGGGTTTCTTCTTCAAAATACCGCGCTTGGGGGAGGGGGAGGGGGGGGGTCGTTCAGGCTCCTTACCCTTAGCCTTGGCAGACTTCTCCCGCGGGACAGCCTCCTCTTCCTCATCGCTACTCACCTCCACCACTCTGGGAGTCGGTGACCGTCCCCTGCTCCGGCGTCGCGGCCGCCCTTTACTCTCAGGTCCCGTATCCGTAGCATCAGGTATCTTGGACGATGAGGCTGTGGCAGTGGCCTTCGTCGTCGTGGGTGGGGAGGATACGGGAGTCCTAGAGTCAGCTTTCAAGGCAGGACACCTCTCATACCCAGCAAAGTGGTCGGTCCTATCGCACAGCCAACACAACCTGCGAGTATGCCCGCATGCTTCGCCCACACCCCCCGGGCATCCCAACGCCTTACACATGTGCTCTCGGGACAGGTGCGCCCCGTAGCAGAACCGACACTGGGAAGGGAGGGAGCAGGTGGCCTGAAAGTGGCCCACCTGTAAACACTTACCACAGACCTTCGCCGTACGATGTTCGGTAAACACCCTAACATTCCGAGTTCCCCCCCGAAGGAAGATCCTCCCAGTCTCCAAAGCAGCCTTAGCCGCCTCGTTCTCTTCCACCACAAAGCGAATACCGCAAGACACGGCGTTGGCCTGTCTCATGGCATGGATGGACCCCATGATGTCGGGGCGGGACACAGTGACGATGCCGGGATTACCTAGCTCCAAGTCAGTGCGTAGGCCATCCGAGGCCTGTTCCCCAATCCACCCGTCAACCTTCCAGATGGAACCACGGCCGGTGTCGGAAAGGGGGACGCCAGTGACCATGATCTTAACCTTCTTCACATCCTTCTGGAAGACAAATTCCGGCAGTGACAGCTCCTTCAGCAGTGCCAGCCGGGCCTTGTCCAGTCGGTCTCCAAGTTCGGCAGCAGAGTGGGCCGCCAGGGTGAGGAAGATGCACCCAATCTCATTCCGAATATGTCCAGCACGCACGTAAGGGCAAATACCCCTAATTTTCGGCGAGTTGGACAAGGTGACGTTGATGCGGGCACGGATGGCCTCAATCGTCACACCCTCTGGCAGAGCCACTTCTTTGCGGGTGGCAAACCGCATTGTGATGTGCCTCCCCCTGGCATCTGGGGTAGGCGAGGACTGGGGTGGAGCCGGCCTCGGTGGTGGCCCCTGCTGACTGGCGCTGCGAGGAGGGCCGTCGCGAGGGATCAAGTTAGGCACCACGTTGTAGATCCTCCTGATGGCGCCTGGCCCCGACGAAAGGGTTTGCACCGCGGGTACTGGGGTGGCAGCAGCGGAGGGTGTATCCTGTCCGTCAGTAGCAGTCTTTCCCTGAGTCTTGGCCGGGGTCGCCGATGTCTCCTGGCCGGCCTGAGCCGCCATCTTTCTTCTCCTCCTGGCAGCGCCACTAAGACGCCTGCCCCTCTTCCTCTCCCTCTTCTTTCCATCCTCCTTCTCCCCCTCCTCATCATCAAAGCTTACCCTCTTTCCTTCCGCAGCTTTTCCCACCTTCAGGACTACCCCCCCATCACTGGAAGAGCTGCCACTACTGGTGCTGTGGGAGGAGGCCGCCGAGGCGGACCGAAGCGGGGCTGTCTTGTCCTTCAATGGGACTGCAGGTTTGGGCACGTATGCCATCTTCTTCACCATGTCCATGAAGGACGCTTTAGTAGCAGGAGCCGTTGAAGCAGCACCCTGGCCCTTGGTAGGGACTTCAGTAGACCCCTCTGACGAGGAGCGGGGGATGGGGGTAGTCACTGAGGACTCAGGAGTCACAGATGGGGAGCGACGGCGAGGGGCTAACCTACCTTTCAGGGTGGCAATTTCCTCCTCCTGCCGGCCAACTATCTCCGTCAAAGTCCGGACTGCATTCTCCAAGCGATGAAAACGACGTCCCACCCACATAATGGGGACCGTTTCCACAATCTCATCCTTCATCCAAGTCCGGACATCCTCCACAGTGTCAGGTTCCTCGGACCCGTCCGCACTGGGAAGAGGCGACAAGAGGGGCTGGGTGTTCCCGGAACGGATATCCTCAAGGCCCTCCAACATGGACCCCACAATACTACCAGACCTGGGAGCGGGGGACCGGGACTTACCAGCCGCCATCATCTCATCCACCTCGGCCATGATCTGGTCAGCCCTAGCCATGGCCGCGTCGGCATCCTCAGGCTGGGTGTCCGGCAGCGGCACCTCCAAGGGAGTGCCTGTTAGGCGGAGACAACCGGTATAGACTTACGGTTGTCTAGGCCAATCGGGATTCTTTCGTATAGACGGAGATTTGTCTAGGAAGGCTCGGAAGTAACTCGTTTCGTTTATGACTACTAAGAGTACAAGAAAGTAGGATAGAATCGTAAGAACAATATTATATTGTTAAGGTCTCTTCTCCGTTGCTTGATAATGTCTAAAGCTTGGGAGGCACTTCGATATTTATATTCCGCGTCTGAGTGTTCGCGGGCTACATCTATCTAGCATACAAAATATGTACCTCTTCAAATCTAATGCGCAACGTCGGGTTCTCCATGATAGTGCGAACACCGGGAGACCCTGAGAACCATCACACCATCTTCAGTAATTACTATTTCTTGCCCGGGAGACATACTTGTCACCAATAGTAATTATCCGATCCTCAGAGTCTATAGACCTGTAGCCGAGTTCTCAAGTCGAACTCTGTTGGCTCCAATAGTTCTCTTCGTTACCAAGAGGATCAATCTTGATACGAGACTGCATATGCAGATATGCCGGAGTCGTTGACTTCTAGTTGTGATAACTCAACAACTAACCGATAGAATTCATTCTGATGACTCTCTTCTCATAGAGGAGAGGCCATTCTATTGAATAGTCTCATAATCCCTCGGTCGGCAACTCCTGGTTGTTCTATGTAGAGGGGGTGGACCTTCGTGTTGTGTTGGTTGTAAATCCCGCAACTGCGGTACACCTCTTATCATAGTTGTAACACTCCTCGAAGCTCGCTGGCTTCTTTGGTAGTGTTTCCAGGAGCTCTAGACTCTTTCTAATCGTCGAAGGGTGGATGTGAATGCATTGGTTCGTTATCCCGAACCTCCTAACATTCATCTCATGACCTTTGTGCGAAAACGTCCCGTTACTTACGGCCCGTATCAAAGATGTCATATCTTTAAAGCCTTGTAACTCCCTGAGTAGTTGACGGATTGACTTCGTTCCACTTCCCAGGTCTTGCCAGAGGTCCCCTCTTATATATCCTGCGAACAGCTTTCGGTCGGACGGACGGCAGCGACGTATACGGTGTTATTCTGACACCTTTAATTCTGTGACCATATAGTCACAGGACGCAACTAAGGTTGATGTGTATGATGACGCGCGGGCCCCGTAAGGGGGCCGGAGGGGGGTGTTGGAGACTAAGATTCTCGGTTTCGGGTAAAGTTACCCTACCTAAGGTACTCCTAGGCTATCGGAATCGGGTACTCCTAACATGAGCTCCCTCCTCTTGGGCTTCGCCTCGAATGCCCCTTTGGTACAAAATAAAAATTAAACATTAAATTTTAAATATTAAATAATAAACCTTAAACATTAATCATTCAAGGACCCGATGAAAGCAGGGTAAAAAACCTTCCGCGTTTGCTTGTCCACGGCAGGAAAACCTTATCTTCATCGTCCTTCCTCTGCCCGTCGTGGCATTTCGGGATTATCGCGATGAAATCCTTCCACCAATTCCCTCGCATTATCCATTCCTGTTGCAGGTTCCCAAGTGTTCTCGTCTTCGGAACAACCCTGCCATTTAACAAAATACCACAGCTCGCGTATCTGTTGATACCGGCCACGGACCCTTTTCCTGTAAGAGCGTATTTCGCTTCTTACAATCTTTTCTATTTCCCATTGTAGGTCGCCTTCAATGTCTTCGGGTTCCCTGGGAGGTTGTTGTCGGTCTACTCGTACCGACTCCCTGTAAGGTTCTAACAGGGATACATGGAATACTGGGTGTATATTCCAACGATCCGATATGTTGAGTTTGAATGCCCGGCTTCCTCGTTTTTCCAGAATCACGAAGGGTCCATAAAGTTTTGGGCTTAACTTTTTGGACTTCCGGCGGGTGCGAATATTCTTTGCGTTTAACATTACTTTATCGCCGGGTTTGAAGTCTGGTTGTTGCTTGGCCTTTCTATCATAATACTTGGCCATGGCTTCTCGTGTCTGTTCGAGTGATTGCCGTGCTTGCTCATGAATCGTTTTTATCCAGTTTGCGTAAAGGGTTGCTCCTGGATTATGCGCTTCGCGCTCCTTCATCCATTCCGTTTGCGGATGGAATCCATAGTTTGCATAGAATGGGGTCATTCCGTGTGCATTGGTTGCCGAGTTGTTGTAGGCATGTTCGGCTAGGGGTAGGAGCTGATACCAATCATCCTGATCGTAATTGACAAAACTTCGTAAGTAACCTTCCAGCACTTGGTTGGTTCTTTCAGTTTGTCCGTCCGTTTGTGGATGGTATGCAGTTGACATCCTCCTTTTTATATCTAATGCTTTACACAATGATTCCCAAAATTCTCCTGCGAACTTCGAGTCCATATCTGAGACAATCTCTGATGGTAAGCCGTGTAGCTTCCATATTTCCTTCGTAAAGGCGGTAGCGACATCTTTCGCGGTAGCCGTTCCCTCTAATCCGATGAAATGAGCCATCTTGGTGAATCGATCCACTACTACCATTATCTGGGTACATCCTTGACTCTGTGGTAACTGCGTTATGAAGTCCACGGATATAGATGCCCAGGCTGCATATGGTATCGATAGTGGTTGGAGTAGCCCATATTTTGCGTGTCGTGGTGACTTATTGTGTTGACAATCGTCACATGACCGTACATAATCGTTTACCCAATTTGCCAAGCCTTTCCAATAAAAATCTCGCATAATGATCTCGAGAGTTTTTTCTTGTCCGAAGTGTCCTGCAATTTTTGCGTCGTGACACCCTTCGGCTATTGTGGTATAAAGGCTTTGGTGGTTTGGTACGAATAGTCTTTGCTTATAGTACAGCAAATCATCGGTTAGGGTCCAATCCTTTGGGAAAGGTTTGTCATTGTCTCGGAGATTTTCCAACTCTTTTCTTCGCTTGAGCCATTCCTTATCGCCTGGAATGGCCTTCAGAATCTGCTCCAGAAATTCGGGATTGAATTTCTTCAATTCTTTGCGGGCTAGTATAGTACTAGTCATGAGGGTTCGTTCAGGTATTTCGGCTGCGTCATACCAGTGTTTATTCTGATCCTTTGACGCATGGAGCTGGCTGACTACTGGTTCAATTTCCTGGATAGTCATAGCTCTTGTCGCAATATCTGTGCTACCAAATCCCGCCGTACCTCTTTCAGTTTCGTCCAGGTTATCTATTTCCATCATATCAGCGGTATTAATCTTTTCTATCACTAGTTGGGCGATACGATCCCCTTCTTTGATGTGACAGTCCGCATCTCGGTGGTTGAATAGTAGAACTTTGAGTTCTCCAGTGTAATCCGCATCAATTACTCCGGCACCTGTTGAAATCCCGCTTTTAACGGCTAACCCGCTTCTGGGAGCAATTCTTCCATATGTTCCAACCGGTAATCCCACTGCTATTCCGGTTCCGACTACTAACTGTCCCCTTGCTGGGACTATATCTTCTTGCAGGCGTAGAGATCATGGCCTGCTGCCATTCTTGAGCCCTTGGTTGGGAGCCTTGCTCTTGTGTCTAACCTTTTGACTCGAATAACGGAATTGGGATCATTCCATTTTGGTTCCTCTTGGATGTCATCTGCACATATATCGCCTTCAGGGTTTCCTGCAAGTAAGCAGATTCGAATTTCCCCGATCTTAGTTCTCGTAACTGAACTGATTTGGAAATGTTCAGGCTTCAAGATCGCTTGTTCGCGATGTGCAGCTCCCTCCTCAGGACGGTACTCCGGCCGTCGACTGAGTGCATCCGGTTTTCCACCCCTGGTGCCTGGGCGGTAGACAATTTTGAAATTGTAGTCTGCGAGCTTTTGTGCCCAGCGGATCTGGCGACCGCTCCAGACCTTTGAGGTGAGGAAATATTGGAGGTTTTGGTGATCGGTGTAGACAGTAACCGGCTTTTCGGTGCCAACCAAGTATTGGCGCCATTCTTTGAATGCTTCTAGGATCGCCAATAGTTCTTTATCGTGGATCTCGTAATTCCGCTCCGCGGAGTTTAGTTTGCGGGAATGAAACGCCACTGGATGGAGTCGTTTCTCCACAAACTGCGATAAGACGCATCCTAAAGCGAAGTCGCTAGCGTCTGTTTCCACGACCGTTTCTCTTTCGGGAAAGAAATGGTGTAGAATAGGGGCAGAAGTAAATCTTCTCTTAAGTTCTTGAAAAGCTGCCTCTTGTTCCGGGCCCCACCGGAACTTTTTCGGATCGCCCTTCAATGTTTCCGTGATTGGAGCACAGATTTTAGAGAAGTTTTCTATAAAGCGTCGGTAAAAATTCGCAAATCCTTGGAATATCTGGACTTCCTTAACCGACTTGGGTGGTTTCCAATCCAATACGGAGTCCACCTTTCGGGTGCTCATAGACACCCCATCAACGGCTACTATGTAGCCTAAAAATTCCACCTCTTTTACATGGAAGAAGGATTTCTTAATTGAAATCGCGAGTTGGAAATCCGCTAATTTTTGCAGAACTTTTTTACCAACTCGATATGTTCTTTCTCGGTTCTTGAGTAGATGAGAATATCGTCGAGGTAGCAGACCACACCTTGGTCAAGATGTTCTCGGAGAACTTCGTTCATCATGTCTTGGAAAGTTGCCGGAGCATTAGCTAGTCCAAAAGGCATTACGTTGTACTCGTAGTGCCCGTATCTTGTTCGGAAGGCTGTTTTCCATTCGTCCCCTTCTTTTATCCGAATCAGGTTATAACCATCTTTTAAATCAATCTTTGAAAAGATGGTTGCTCCTGCCACTCGATCGCGTAGTTCCGACATTAGTGGTAACGGGTACTTGTTTAAGATGGTGATCTTATTTAAGTTCCGGTAATCCACTACCAAACGTAGTCGGCCATCAGCCTTCGGTGTGAAAAGGATTGGTGCACCGAATGGCGACTGACTTCGCTTGATTTTTCCTTGTCGGATCATCTCTTTGAGGTAATCGCGTAAGAGTTTTAGTTGTTTCTCGGATAGTGGATAGATGGGTCCCCAAGATGGTTTCGCTCCGTCAACTAACTTGATTTCGTGATCAAATGTTCTCCTTGGTGGTAGCCTCGCCGAAGTTTGCGGTAGGAAGAGCTTCTTGAATCCCCAGTAGTGTTTGGGGAGTGAGTCGAAGTTAACTTCATTCGGATCTTCGACAGTCCCGATTCTTCCAATTTGAATCGCATTCTCATCCCAGGCTACCGTTTCGTCGTATTCGAACATGTCTGCAATTCCTTCGTCTTCTTCTTCCACACATGTAGTTTTACATTTGGGGTCTTTGAATTCCCAGTTATCGGGATCCCCAATGTTCGATAGGGGGTGTTCTGAATGCCACCACCCAAACGGGATAATCATCCCATAGTCTCCTGCTGCTGCGATTTCGCACGCAACTTCGGATAAGTGTTTGTTGCGTCCAATTTCAAGCCATAATGGACGCGTATAAAATTTTCCTCCCGATGGAGATGGTACTCCATCGAAGCCTTGAATAGTGACCGGATTCGGTCTCTCTGTGAACGGAATTTTTAATTCCTTAACGAGGTCTTTGTTAATCAGGAACACGTTGGATCCTGAGTCTAACAGAACACGGATTTTGTATCTTTGTCTGTTTGGATTTAAAACATGGATATGAGCGTATCCCTCGGGACAGTCATATCGCGTTGGTTTTGGCGCGTCAAACGCGCGTCTTTTTGGATGAGGGGTCGAACCGTCGTTTTTTCGTTTCGACATGTCTGAGGTTATGATAACAACTAGGATGTTTGTTACCGCGCCCGCGCAGTTTCGACCATACAGGTCTCCTCAGACAAACTGGTTTCCTATTAATAAAGAAAATTCCAAATCCCTACTCGGCGTTTCACCGATACACTTAAATAGTGCACGACCAG
Source organism: Tuber indicum (assembly GCA_006112555.1). Classification (NCBI taxonomy): domain Eukaryota; kingdom Fungi; phylum Ascomycota; class Pezizomycetes; order Pezizales; family Tuberaceae; genus Tuber; species Tuber indicum. The sequence goes on along the minus strand of VBSK01000103.1, from coordinate 9,985 downwards.
TTCTCAGGCTGGATGCCTCTCCTTTCTCTCATGCTTTAGGGCCTTGGTGGTAACGAGGTTGATTTCTTGCGAAATCTATTGTTCCTCTCCAATTCCTTTTCCCTTAAGGATTGGTTTGATCTTCCAACCAGAAACAGCTGTGTGTGCAACATAGAGGTACCCCCGGCGCTGTCCAGCTGGTACAACTTCCCGGATACGTGTCCTGCAACTCCACCATGTTTCAGGGGTTAAGATCCCGTCACGTGGTATGGTCGTCCGTACCATCCTTCACCAACCCTAAGAACTAACTGGGAGTGGAAACGCTTGTGGGTAAGGCCTGCGGAATAAATAGCGTACTTGAGAGACTAACTAGCTTATTCGCTGCTCTTGTCCGGGCGCTTGAACCATCCCCTCTTTCCAACATAACTCAGCTCCAGGTCTGATAGGTTCGAGAGTGTGGGCCTGCGTAGCCTTTCGGGCCGATTTCATCGTCATGAATTCGGCAACCCTTCTGACTGGAGGTCTCTTACCCACAGCCCTACTTAATATGCCTGCTTGCTGGTATGGATGGGATGCCTGGTCAAGGAGTTATTTTGGTTCCCGCTGACCCTGGCGGACTACCCAGACGAAAATACCGCTGGTGCTTGGTTCCGTTCACTAACTTCACCCCAGCCCCGGGGGGTTCCCAATTTCGATTCCGGTTTCGTATCCTAACGAACCCCGACTACCCAAACGCCGTCGCCGTTGGTGCCATATGAGGTGACCTAAGTCATTTCCTCATCTTCGCCTAGCTCCCAAAGTTTGTTTCCTCTAGGTGTTTGGGCGGCGGAAATGTTGCGGGGACGGTGTACCGTAGCTACCGTCCTAGCCCTATGTCTAATAGGGAGAGTAGGTCGCTCTGCCCTTGTAGTAGACACCTTAATTTGTCCCCAGCATGTTTTGTATTCGTGGTTTTTCTTTCCACAACGAGTGCATATGCCGTCTTTATTTCGTTCGTCAATGACGGACTGGGGAATTCCTTCATGGGCTTTTTTGAAGTTGGTATGCGTTTGTTTATTGACTCCGCCGGGTCTTTTCACCAGTTTATCGGGTTCCGGTTCCCTTCTTCGCTTTTTGGAGGGACCACCGCCTTTGATTTGGGGCTTCTCCTTCTTAAACCTGGGTTTGTCAGGTTTCTTATCTTCGGAAGAAGTTTTCACGGGTTTTGGTCTATCCCGTAACAGATGGTCCCGTTCCTTTAGTTCCTCCTCTTCTCGGCCTGCCTTCCTGAGTGCTGCTTCCCATTCTGCATCGGTATCGAAGGTCTTTAGGGACAGGCGTAAACGTATGCTGGCTGGTAACTTCTTTTCCATCGCCAGACGCCATGCGGGGCCAGTAATTTTGGCCTTCGTATTAAGGTTGGTCATGATTTGGACGTAGTTTTGAATATTATCTTTATATTCAACTTTCTCCATATCACGGACCGCCTTTCGTCCTTCCTCGATTGATGCGAACCGTTCTGTGAACTCGTGGTCGAAGCGTGTCCAGGTTGCCAGGCCGGCATCTTGCTCCACTCCATGGAGTCCATCCATAGCCCTACGGTACCACATTGCTACCGGGTTGACTAACTCCCCTTTGGTTCTTCCTAGTGCGAAGATGACCCTTTCTCGGTCACTATCCCAAGTTCTAGGATTTCTTTCGAAGTAGTCCACACATTGTAGTAACCAATAGCGAACGCATTGTGAAGGCTTTGCTTCGAAAAATGGGGGTGCATCAGCCGGTCGTTTTGTGGTTAATGCAAAGGCTTCCGCCAGTACATCGGCTGTTCCACGTTGTTCGGGTGTCAATCCGCGGCTAAATCTGGATGGGCCTCCACCACGTCTTCCTCCGTTTCCTCCTTCATCATCACTCCCATCATCATCTGGGTCACCCCCTGGTGCCGCAGGGATGGGAGGTTCTCCTTCTCTTTGCTTTCCCTTATCTCGGGAAGGCCCCTCTGGAGGTTGAGTCTCCTCTCTTGCTTCTGCCCAACTTTCAGGGACCGATTCCAACGCTACTTGTCGACCAGTAGGTCGATTTTGTGTGATCTCTGTTACCCGCTCTGTCAGTAGTCCGAGAGTATCCATGATACGAGTTTGATCTCGTTGTATCGTTCGGGTAAAGTCACTGTAGCTCTGAGCCTCGCGTTCTTGTCTTTCGGCGAGGTTAGATATCATGGCTCGAAGAGTCATGTTTTGTTGGAATTGGTTATCCTTGAATGCCTGGAACTCGCGTTCCAGGGTGAGGTCTCTTTCTAGGGCTTCTCGTTGCAATTGAGAGGTTACTCCCTCGTGATGCTCATGTCGAGCATCTTGCTGCGCTAACTTAGCAGCAATCTCCTTCGCCAACTGGGTCTGGAGGTCCCGAATGTTGGCTTCCACCAGGACACACTGTTGCAATACGAGTGTCATCTCGTTGTCATGCAAATCTTGTCCTTCCAATAATTGCTTTTGGACTTTGATTAACCCTTTTGCATTCTCCTGAGAATCTGCAGAGAGGGTTTCAAATGCAATATTGGAGGTGTCGATACTGGTGGAAATGTCTTGACGGATCTGCCCAATAACTATTCCTAACCGGGCCGCGAGTCTTGCGAGATCGACGGCGTGGGTATTCGGACGTGGTGTAGTAGATCTGGAATGAGGAGATGTTGCTCTCGATGTCGGCGCAATGCTAGGGGTCCTTCCACCTCTTCGTGGATTTCGAAGAGCTGGATCGAGAGAGGTGGGATTACTGAAGGCACTGGGGCTATTGTCCCCTGAAGTATCCATCGGTTCCCCTGGACCGATTTGCTTTGGAGGCTGCGACATCTCTTTTTCTCTTTGTGCTCGTATTCGAGCTAACCAAGCCGGAGTGTTGGAGGCAATGGTTTTATGGATATAGGGCTAGACACTTGGTGTCTCGCCGTATCGTGCGGTGAGGAGGTGATGTGAACCGTGGTTCACTCGTTGGTAGAGAGCCTTGGTAACAAGGAGATCTAACAATATACTGTTAGGCGGAGACAACCGGTATAGACTTACGGTTGTCTAGGCCAATCGGGATTCTTTCGTATAGACGGAGATTTGTCTAGGAAGGCTCGGAAGTAACTCGTTTCGTTTATGACTACTAAGAGTACAAGAAAGTAGGATAGAATCGTAAGAACAATATTATATTGTTAAGGTCTCTTCTCCGTTGCTTGATAATGTCTAAAGCTTGGGAGGCACTTCGATATTTATATTCCGCGTCTGAGTGTTCGCGGGCTACATCTATCTAGCATACAAAATATGTACCTCTTCAAATCTAATGCGCAACGTCGGGTTCTCCATGATAGTGCGAACACCGGGAGACCCTGAGAACCATCACACCATCTTCAGTAATTACTATTTCTTGCCCGGGAGACATACTTGTCACCAATAGTAATTATCCGATCCTCAGAGTCTATAGACCTGTAGCCGAGTTCTCAAGTCGAACTCTGTTGGCTCCAATAGTTCTCTTCGTTACCAAGAGGATCAATCTTGATACGAGACTGCATATGCAGATATGCCGGAGTCGTTGACTTCTAGTTGTGATAACTCAACAACTAACCGATAGAATTCATTCTGATGACTCTCTTCTCATAGAGGAGAGGCCATTCTATTGAATAGTCTCATAATCCCTCGGTCGGCAACTCCTGGTTGTTCTATGTAGAGGGGGTGGACCTTCGTGTTGTGTTGGTTGTAAATCCCGCAACTGCGGTACACCTCTTATCATAGTTGTAACACTCCTCGAAGCTCGCTGGCTTCTTTGGTAGTGTTTCCAGGAGCTCTAGACTCTTTCTAATCGTCGAAGGGTGGATGTGAATGCATTGGTTCGTTATCCCGAACCTCCTAACATTCATCTCATGACCTTTGTGCGAAAACGTCCCGTTACTTACGGCCCGTATCAAAGATGTCATATCTTTAAAGCCTTGTAACTCCCTGAGTAGTTGACGGATTGACTTCGTTCCACTTCCCAGGTCTAGCCAGAGGTCCCCTCTTATATATCCTGCGAACAGCTTTCGGTCGGACGGACGGCAGCGACGTATACGGTGTTATTCTGACACCTTCAATTCTGTGACCAAATAGTTACAGGACGCAACTAAGGTTGATGTGTATGATGACGCGCGGGCCCCGTAAGGGGGCCGGAGGGGGGTGTTGGAGACCAAGATTCTCGAACTCGGGTAAGGTTACCCTACCTAGGGTACTCCTAGGCTTATCGAAATCGGGTACTCCTAACAGTGCCCATGCTGCGAGGGATGCCTAGCGATCCTTCCAAAATACCCCCAGGCGACGTGGGAGGCAGGGAACCATAGTCAGGAGGGGACGAGCCAGGGACAGGCGTACCCGGGCGGCTGGGGGCATGAATACTGTCACCCAGACCGGTAGCTTCCGAGTTCCTTCCTTCCTCCAGGGCCATGGGGGTGTCCCGAGCAATCACCTCTGCCGAAGGTACCACTCCCTGGGTGACCAGCAAAGGGGGGGACGAGGGGGGAGAGTCCTCAATGGTGGAAGGAACTAGCACAGGGGGGGCCAGGCGCTTCCGGTGGGTGTCCAGGACATGGGAAAACTCCTCATCTGGGACGATCTGTTTTTTCCGGCCCTCGTCGACGTCAATCGCCTTCATGAACCGGGGCTCAAAGAAGGGACTGGGGGCCGGGGCGGCACGCTTGCACGGGGAGGAGGAGCGGGCACGACGGAGCGTTCCCTCTGCAGGAGGGGCATAGTCCTCATCGGCAGGGTCGTCCAGTTTGAACTTCCCGGTAGTGTAGAGGGCCTTTTCACCAGAAGACAGGCCGGACAAAAAGGAGGAGGTGGAGGCAGTGGAGGCGTGCTTAGCGCGATCCCGTGCCACTATCTTATCGAACACCGCGCGATGGGCGGAGGGAGAGGTGGACCATGAGCTGGCCTCAACCGTGGTAGTGGCCGAGCCTTGCCTGGCCGGCGGGAGGAGGGACGACTCCGGGATGACAACCTGCGAGTCGGTGGGGGGAGAGGGGGTGGGCACGGTCGGCGTGTATACCGAACCGTGATCGGAGTTGAACCGATTGAAGAGGCCCGTGGTAGAGGCGTTGTCCAAGCCACAGGTGGCTGGACAACCCTTCCCAAACAGGCAACCCTTCACAAAAGACTCCACCTCTTTCATCGTGACAAGGGCAGCTGCAGCAACCGACCCCTCACCAAGTCATCCAACGCCGGGTTCACTGCGTTGGGGCAGCCATGTTCATGGGCGAAGGACAAAAAACCATAGTCCCCGCCAGGCGCAGCGTACGACCGTGTAGTTGTAGGGATAAGGCCACGGACAGCCTCAGAAATGGGCGCGAGAGACAAGGCGACGTGAACCGTCTCAAGCGAGGAGGAGGGGTTGGAGTCGAATCGCACAGGGGACGACATCCGCGAGGGGGGGACAGAGTCCGAGGAGGAGGAGGCAGACGAAGTCGCCATCCTCACTCAAGCCTGTGTCCAGAGACTACCGGGATCAACCACGGATATCTCCCTCTGGAACACCTTCTCAAGCGAGAACAACTATTCTATCACCCAACCGCCCGACAAACGAAGATGAAAACGATGTAAACCGATGAAGTTATCGTGAGGAGGCGAAAGTGCGTTGCGTGAGGTTGAAGCTCGCTACCGAGGCGGAGCGAAGATAGAAGTAAGGAAATTACTTAGAACATTCAATCTAATTTTATTTATCCACGTACCGCCCACTCCGGCATACGACGTGCCCGGGGCTGGAGGACCCCCCGGTTAACGCACCCCCAGTAACTACCACTATCCACAAACAATCCAAACCTCCGACCCCGAACCTCCAACATGCCTGCGCCATGCCCACAACACGAACACTAAGTACAAAGCCATCAACGGTAAAGAAAGTTCTCCCCGAAGCGACACCGTAGACCCTCTGGTATGGGCCCAACCAAGCCAAGCAGCCGAAGCCACAAGGCCTCCTCGCGTAGCCGAAGCCGAGCAAGGTACCAGTCCCCCAGGTTCCCCGTACAAAAATCAAAATTCCACTACCGCCATCTGAATATGACCCCGCAACCCGTCCTCCACAGTAGAAACCCACCCGGGCGCCCCCACTCAATGATCTCGGGACACCCCCAGCCCACCGCCACGGCCAAACACCCCCCAATATCCCACAAACAAAAGAAACACCCAAAGCCCAAGCGCGAAGTCCCAAAGGAAAGCCGACTTACTGGACGAGGGCTCCCTAGCCGAGGGGGCCGGGACCGGCACGCATCTGGGGCGTCTTGCAACTAGCGCAATAACCCCAGGGGGCACCATCCGGACGGCCAGTCAATCGCAGATTATTCTCCCCACAGGAAGGACACCCACGACGATACACCTCAGCCTCCGCCACCAACAAAGCAGTCAAGCCGGGGACCATTGGAGCCGGGCGCGACCGAGTGCGCACCGGCGATGGCGATGACGTATCCGAACCGGAGACAAGTGGCACAGGTGAGGTCTGGTCTTCTTTGACCCGGCGCTTCTTGTTTCTCCTCCTCTTCCCATCCCCTGGCGCAGGTCTGTGGTGGGGGGTGGACGGGCCACCCTCAACACCACCCACCGCCACAGGGGGGGCGCCACCATAGGCGCTTCCCCGACCAGCCACGGGCTCAGCCACAAAGGACTCAGGCACCTGACCCCCAAAGGAGGCAATGCCACCGCAGCTGGCGTCACCACAGGGGTCACCACCCCACCCACCGAAGAGGACGCCTCCACCACCACATCTGACGAATCAGACGGGGGCCCACCCACACCACCCTCCGCGGAGGGTGGTTGCGGGATAACCGCCGGCGTAACAACTCCCCGAGGGGGCTCCTCTGCCGGACCCTGAGAATTCTCAGGGTCTAGCCCATCCCCCACCGTAACAACCGTAGTAACCGAAGCGACCGAGGGAGTAGGCGACGAAGGAATAACCGTAGGAACCTCAGGTTCGCTACGCGAACCTGACAGAGCAGCGTTCTCCTTCTCAGCGCGATGAAGCCGCCGAGAAAGGACAGAGATGTGATGCCGAAGGCGAGAGACTTCGGCCTCCAGGGCGAAGTTCTTCTCGACGGCACGAGACAGAACCACCGACGAACGCAAGGCGGACGCGGCGGAGGGGGGAGAGGCTCGCTTAGCCATAGCGACCGTAAGGAGGCGAGGCTAAAAGTGAGGAAGTCGTAGATAGGCGAGATGAAGAACCTGGGTTCTTCAAACGATCGTAGGAGGAGGGAAAGCAACTATCGTGATAGAAGCTTAAAGACTTGAAGCTATCGTGAGATAGGAATCAAGGGCTCTGATTGGCCTGACGACTGTAGATTCGCTACCGAGGCGGAGCGAAGATAGAAGTAAGGAAATTACTTAGAACATTCAATCTAATTTATTTATACTTGTACCGCCGACTCCGGCATACGACAAGTCCCCGCCGGCACGAGGTTAACGCAAACCGGAACTACCACTAACTACGAACAATCCAAACCTCCAGCCCCGTACCTCAAACATGCCCGCGCCATACCCGCAACACGAACACTGAATACAAAAGCCATCAACGGTAAAGAAAGTCCTCCTCGCCCCCGCATCCGAAATCCCTCTGGTATGGAATCAACCGCAGCCCTTGTAGCAAGTCTGCATCATTCCTGAACAAGGAGTACGAGGGGCAAACCCACAAATACCAAGATAAACAGGCGACAGGCAAGACCCAGGCCGAAGCCCCAAAGGCCGAAAGGGTGTCCGACAAAGGCAAGTTCCCCGTACAAAAAACAAAATTCCACTACCGCCCGGTCTGAATACCGTCCCGCAATCCCTCCTCCACAGTAGAAAACCAACAACAATCTATCAACACAGGCGGCACCAAGGCAGAGAGGTCGTGACCAACATGTCCACAACTCGCATCCGCATGCCAGGCCGTCGACCCTATGAACCCACTTTGCCAAGTGCCTCCGAAGAGCGTAATGGTGAGGAGGACCTGTACCCGCTGCCCGTAACCCCAAAACCAAACAAAAACAAAGGAAATACATAGAGGTGGTAACAGACCGAAAAGGTCAGTAGGGCCTATCTCCTACCCGTGGTGCCATGCCCCCGCCCGCCGTACCCGCAACCAAACCAAAGAAACCAAACAAGCTCCACAGAACCCAGCACGCAAGACCCAAACAAGTCCAACCCAGAGGTCGCAACCCACTATCCGCACAGGTGGCAGTCAGCCAGCCGGTCCGTCAGGAAGCTTTGCAGCACTCAGCAGCTTAACCTTAACAGCCCGAGCCGTCTGGAAACACTTAATTAGACCTCGCCCAACCTGACGCAGGCCCAACCAGTGCTCGCAGGCGCCTCTCCCCGCCAAGTCAGCCCCCCCCAAGCCCCACACACCAGGCACCGCAGTTCCCATCCAGCCCCCTCAGCCCCTCAGGCAGCTCAACCGCCCGACAGCCACAGGACAGCCGATACCTGACCCCGCCATGCAGCCACTGATCTTGGCCACAACAACAGAGCCCCAATCCCCCAGCACCGTGTAGCCGAGGGGGGCCACCAGGACGAACCCGGGGCCACAACATACGCGCCAGCATCCAAAGACACCGGCCACAGTCCCAGCCCGCCCGAACCGAAATCCAAGCAAGCCGAGAGGGAAACCAGGGAACCCGGAGGCCCCACAATGTGGGCCCTAAAGGGCCACACCGTAGACTGACGAAAGGTGCCCAAACTGACGCTTCAGAGAGGGCGGGTACCAGGATAGGAAACAAGACAAACAGAAGGTAGGCCCCACTTGCAATGGGTGTGACCGCCAACCACCATCCGTAACCACACCGACCCCTGCAGTAGACCAAGCGTGGCCCAGCAACCAATCGCCCCACACCACCCCGGGCAGAGGTTCATCCGCGCCAGGAGGCAAATGTTTTCAGGGTCAAAGCCATCCCCACGTAGAGGCGAGGAGGTGACGCCTGATCGAACCACCGTAAATGCCACAAGGACGTAAACTCCAAGGGAACGGTGATAAACAACATCGTAAGGTTCCGACCGTAGATACGATTGACGAAGGGCGGGGCCGGCGAGGCCCCCGTCCCTTAAGGAATGATGCGATCGGTACGACGTGTTGATACTTGGGAAGGTCATCAATCTAACCCAAGGGCGTTTTGTATCGTGAACACTAAGGACTCCGTTAAAACCCAACAAGAAACATGAGCTGGCCCAAAGAACGACACGGGTGTTTCCCCCCACAGCAATGTTCAAATCCCCCAACCCCCGAACGCGAAACTCTGCGAGTAGACAATAGACAGAGAAGCCGAAGACTTTTTACCGAGGAGGGCTCGTAGACGCCAAAGGTGAAAAGGCTCGAAGCGAAATCATCGTGAGAATCAAACAACGACGAGGAGGCGAAAACAAGTAACCACGACGCTCCACCATACAACAACCTCAACACCAAAGACCCCAGGAACTACTGAGCGAACTCAGATATCTCCCCCAGAATCCGAGGATCAGAAAGCTATCGTGGGCGCGAAGGAACGCTACCGAGGCGGAGCGAAGATAGAAGTAAGGAAATTACTTAGAACATTCAATCTAATTTATTTAACCACGTACCGCCGACTCCGGCATACGACGTGCCCGGGGCTGGAGGACCCCCCGTTAGCGCACCCCCAGTAACTACCACTATCTACAAACAATCCAAACCTCCGACCCCGAACCTCCAACATGCCCGCGCCATGCCCACAACACGAACACTAAGTACAAAGCCATCAACGGTAAAGAAAGTTCTCCCAAAGCGACACCGTAGACCCTCTGGTATGGGCCCAACCAAGCCAAGCAGCAAAGCCACAAGACCTCCTCGCGTAGCCAAAGCCGAGCAAGGTACCAGTCCCTCAGGTTCCCCGTACAAAAAAAAATTCCACTACCTCATCTGAATATGACCCCGCAACAACCCGCCTCCACAGTAGAAACCCACCCGGGAGCCCCCACTCAATGATCTCGGGACACCCCAGCCGACCGCCACGGCCAAACACCCCCCAAAAATCCCAAAAAGAAAA
>VBSK01000102.1:0-82982 GCA_006112555.1 Tuber indicum | reverse complement strand
TATTATTATTATAATTCATTACGCTTATGGAGCCAGAGGCTATGAAGCGGCAACTAACATACAAAATGGCACGCCACCCGTGCCTGGTCCCTGATATCCGTCTCCTTAATGTTAGTAGCAACTTTTGATTGGACCCCCTGTCATAACGCTAACGACCCCTTTTACAAATGAAATCCTCCCACCCGCCTTAAGCCTAACAAATAAAACAAATGAAATACAAGTAAGAGGAAACCTAATTAGCCTTTGTCCGCCTCTCAGCAGCCACTTGGTTTGCCGCCAGGTATGTTGCACACTCCTTGGAAGTTGCCATGTGAGGTTCGTTGCAGTCTTGCACTTGATGGTGGTATGGATGCAGGCTTTGCCTTTGGTGGGACAATCAGACCTGCCGCAAGTGTGAAGGTAGGTAGGGTGCTCATGGTGCAGATTGCACAGTAGGCAGTGCCCGTACACTGGGTAGGGTGGTGACCAAATGCAAGGCATCTGGAACACTGGGTGTCTGGGCCAAGGTGAGGTAGCGTTGGACCTTAAACCTTTACCAAAGAGTGAGAGGCCTCTGTGAGGGCTTTATCTGTGCTGTCTTTGCCGGCAATAGTGATGACCATGGTAGATGCTGCTTTGCCCGTGCGTTGGGTGTCTGTGGTGAGCCACCTGGGTGGGGGGGGGGGAAGGTGAATGCCAGTGTTGAACTCCTCAATCTCTGACTTGACAGTGTGGAACCCCTCAGGAGTAGGGGGGACTGAGGTGGGGATGCCGTGGATGATGACCTTATGCCAAACTTCATCTGTCTGAGGCCAGTGGCGGCAGGTATGGTGGATCTTGCTGTTTCCTCAATTGCTGTTCTGTGTTGCTTGAGGACTTGGGCAGCCGTGATGTTGTCCTTAGTGAGAAGAAGGACATGGTGGTTTGGGGTGAACTCAATGGTTGCAATAAGAGGTCTCTTAATTGCAGTGTTGAAAGCGTTCCTTATGGTGAGGGTGTGGATGTCGTCAGGGAGTGCTGTGCCATCTCTCTCAATGACAATCATGCTGGGCGTTTGGTCAAAACTGGAGTAGTGGCAGTTTTGTTTGGTGAGTGTGCTGGGGGCTTGCTAGGGAGGGTCCTGGCCGCTTTCTGGGCCCAGGTTTGCTGTGGTCGGTGGGGGGGAGGGGGTTGGGTGTTCGCGAAGGTGGTGTTGCTATGCTGTGGTTGAGCAACAAGGTGTGCGACTTGAGAGGTAAGGGCTGCCACTTTGGCTTGGAGGTCTTTGGTGTCTGTAATGTGTCGTTCCTGCACTACTAGCATGTGTGCTTCCATGGCTTTGAGGGTATCTTTGAGTTCGCAGTAGCAGGTCTTCATGGTTTGTAGTTCCTCTTGTAGATAGGTGACGTGTTCATTGACTGCCTTTTCCCAGGCATCTTCTGAATCTGGTGGGGGTGCGACTGTCTGGACAGGGGAAGGGGTATCCTCTTCCATCTGGGTGTCGTCAGGTGAGGTGGGGAGGATTGATGTTCCTCTGGTCTGGTGGGATTCTGGTAGGTGAAAGGGGCTGGCAAGAGGGTTCTTGCCACCCCTACCCTTGCCCAAGGGCCTGCGTGACATCAAGGGGGTGTATGAGGGACTCAGTTGATAGGTGTGATGGAACAACAAATAAAGTGGGATGATTTGTCTATAAAAGTGTGGAAGGAGAGGGATGGGTGAAGCGGTGATAATGGTGGTTGACCAATGAGGTGAGGGCTCGGCGAAACAATTTGGTGTGGTTTTTTCTTTCGCTGTGGTTGTAACGGCAACGGAGTCACGCGTTTGGTCAAAACTGGAGAAGTGGCAGTTTTGCTTGGTTAGTATGCTGGGGCTTGCTAGGGAGGGTTCTGGCCGCTTTCTGGGCCCAGGTTTGCTGTGGTGGCTGGGTGGGAGGGGGTTGGGTGTTCGCGAAGGTGGTGTTGCTATGATGTGGTTGAGCAACAAGGTGCGCGACTTGAGAGGTAAGGGCTGCCACTTTGGCTTGGAGGTCTTTGGTGTCTGTAATGTGTCGTTTCTGCACTACTAGCATGTGTGCTTCCATGGCTTTGAGGGTATCTTTGAGTTCGCAGTAGCAGGTCTTCATGGTTTGTAGTTCCTCTTGTAGATAGGTGACGTGTTCATTGACTGCCTTTTCCCAGGCATCTTCTGAATCTGGTGGGGGTGCGACTGTCTGGACGGGGGATGGGGTATCCTCTTCCATCTGTGTGTCGTCAGGCGAGGTGGGGAGGATTGATGTTCCTCTGGTCTGGTGGGATTCTGGTAGGTGAAAGGGGCTGGCAAGAGGGTTCTTGCCACCCCTACCCTTGCCCAAGGGTCTGCGCGACATCAAGGGGGTCGTATGAGGGACTCAGTTGATAGGGGTGATGGAATAAGAAATAAAGTGGGATGATTTGTCTGTAAAAGTGGGGAAGAAGGATGGGTGAGGCAGTGATAATTGGTGGTTGACCAATGAGGTGAGGGCTCGGCGAAAAATTTGGTGTGGTTTTTTTTCTTCGCTGTGGTTGTAACGGCAACGGAGTCCGCGCGGGGCGGGGAAGGTGAATGCCAGTGTTGAACTCCTCAATCTCTGACTTGACAGTGTGGAACCCCTCAGGAGTAGAGGGGACTGAGGTGGGGATGCCTTGGATGATGACCTTATGCCAAACTTCATCTTGTCTGAGGCCAGTGGCGGCAGGTATGGTGGATCTTGCTGTTTCCTCAATTGCTGCTCTATGTTGCTTGAGGACTTGGGCAGCCGCGATATTGTCCTTAGTGAGAAGAAGGACATGGTGGTTTGGGGTGAACTCAATTGTTGCAATAAGAGGCTTCTTAATTGCAGTGTTGAAGGCGTTCCTTATAGTGAGGGTCTTGATGTCATCAGGGAGTGCTGTGCCATCTCTCTCAATGATAATCGTACGGTCACGTTTGGTCAAAACTGGAGTGGTGGCAGTTTTGTTTGGTGAGTGTGCAGGGGGCTTGCTAGGGAGGGTCCTGGCCGCTTTCTGGGCCCAGGTTTGTTGTGGTGGCTGGGTGGGAGGGGGTTGGGTGTTCGCGAAGGTGGTGTTGCTATGCTGTGGTTGAGCAACAAGGTGCGAGACTTGAGAGGTAAGGGCTGCCACTTTGGCTTGGAGGTCTTTGGTGTCTGTAATGTGTCGTTTCTGCACTACTAGCAAGTGTGCTTCCATGGCTTTGAGGGTATCTTTGAGTTCGCAGAAGCAGGTCATCATGGTTTGTAGTTCCTCTTGTAGATAGGTGACGTGTTCATTGACTGCCTTTTCCCAGGCATCTTCTGAATCTGGTGGGGGTGCGACTGTTTGGACAGGGGAAGGGGTATCCTCTTCCATCTGGGTGTCGTCAGGCGAGGTGGGGAGGATTGATGTTCCTCTGGTCTGGTGGGATTCTGGTAGTTGAAAGGGGCTGGCAAGAGGGTTCTTGCCACCCTTACCCTTGCCCAAGGGTCTGCGTGACATCAAGGGGGTTTGTATGAGGGACTCAGTTGATAGGGGTGATGGAACAACAAATAAAGTGGGATGATTTGTCTGTAAAAGTGGGGAAGAAGGATGGGTAAAGCGGTGATAATTGGTGGTTGACCAATGAGGTAAGGGCTCGGCGAAAAATTTGGTGTGGTTTTTTCTTTCGCTGTGGTTGTAACGGCAACGGAGTCTCCAACTAGTGAGAAGATGGACATGGTCGTTTGGGGTGAACGCAATCGTTGCAACAAGAGGCTACTTAATTGCAGCGTTAAATGCGTTTCGTATGGTAAGGGCATTGATGTCATCTGGGAGTGCTGTGCCATCTCTCTCAATGACAATCGTACGGTCTCGTTTGGTCAAAACTGTAGCTGTGGCAGTCTTGCTGGGTGAGGTTGCTGTAGGCTTGCTGGGGAGGTTTCTGGCCGCTTTCTGGGCCCAGGTTTGCTGTGCTGGTTGGGTGGTAGGGGGGTGGGTGTTCGCAAAGGTAGTGTTGCTATGCTGGGGCTGGGCAACAAGGTGTGCGACTTGGGAGGTGAGGGCTGCCACTTTGGCTTGGAGGTCTTTGGTGTCTGCAATGTGTCGTTCCTGAACTACCAGCATGTGTGCTTCCATAGCTTTGAATGTATCCTTGAGCTCGCAGTAGCAGGTCTTCATGGTTTGAAGCTCTTCTTGTAGATAGGTGACATGTGGGTTGACCGCCTGTTCCCAGGCATCTTCTGTAGCAGGTGGAGGGGCGACAGTCTGGACAGGAGAAGGAGCGTCTTCTTCCATCTGGGTGTCGTCTGGAGAAGTGGGGAGGATTGATGTTCCCCTAGTTTGGTGCGATTCTGGTAGGTGGAAGGGGCTGGCAAGAGGGTTTTTGCCACCCCTGCCCTTGCCCAGACGTCGTGAAGACGACATCAAGGGTGTAGGAGGGACTCTGTTGATAGGGGTGATGAAATAACAAATAAAGTGCGATGATTTGTCGGTAAAAGTGGGGAAAAGGGGCAGGTGAAGCGGTGAGAATTGGTGGTTGACCAATGAGGTGGGGGCTCGGCGAAAAATTTGGTGTGGTTTTTTCTTTCGCTGTGGTTGTAACGGCAACGGAGTCCTCAAAGTGGAATGATGATATGTCTCATCAATCAATTGATTGATTTAAGGACATTGAATGGCTTATAGTGATAAATCAGGCGCAGTAGCTATATGGCTTTATAAACTATTAATACTCCTCTATAGAAAAGTTTTAAATGACATATTGGAAAAGATACTCGGGGGAGTTTAGATTAAAGAGTACTCAGAAGGGTCAGAATTTAAAAATAATATGATAGTAATTAAATGTATAAGAGATCAAAGAATGCAGAGTAGGAGTTAGTAATATTGTAACATCAAAGACATAATAGTAGACACTGGAGGTATCCAGATTAGAATTGAATAGTTGGGGTGCCAGACACCCAGATTGGACAACAATCACCTAGACCAGGTATAAAATGATGAGGATAATATGGTAACCATAGATAGTTGTCTAATAATAATAAGAAGACAACATTATTGTATCAGGAGCCAGGGGAGATAGACTTAAGAGACTAGGACAAGGGGACTAGAAAAGTAAACCTTAGATGACTGCAGACAGTATTAGAATGTATATGTACAGATTGAGAAATCAGATACAAATAAAGGCTCCGTTGCCGTTACAACCACAGCGAAAGAAAAAACCACACCATATTTTTCGCCGAGCCCTCACCTCATTCGTTAACCACCAATTGTCACCGCTTCACCCATCCCTATCCCCCACTTTTACAGACAAATCGTCCCACTTTATTTGTTATTCCATCACCCCTATCAACTGAGTCCCTCATACAACCCCCTTGATGTCATGCAGACCCTTGGGCAAGGGTAGGGGTGGCAAGAACCCTCTTGCCAGCCCTTTTCACCTACCAGAATCCCACCAGACCAGAGGAACATCAATCTTCCCCACCTCACCTGACGACACCCAGATGGAAGAGGACGTCTCTTCCCCTGTCAAAGACAGTCGCACCCCCACCAGATTCAGAAGATGCCTGGGAAAAGGCAGTCAATGAACACATCACCTATCTGCAAGAGGAACTACAAACCATGAAGACCTGCTACTGCGAACTCAAGGATACCCTCAAAGCCATGGAAGCACACATGCTGGTAGTACAGGAACGACACATTACAGACAACAAAGACCTCTAAGCCAAAGTGGCAGCCGTTACCTCTCAAGTCACGCACCTTGTTGCTCAACCACAGCATAGCAACACTACCTTTGCGAACACCCAACCCCTCCCCACCCAGCCACCACAGCAAACCTGGGCCCAGAAAGCAGCCAGAACCCTCCCTAGCAAGCCCCCGGCATACTCACCAATCAAAGCTGCCACTGCTCCTGTTTTAACCAAACGCGACCCTACGATTGTCATTGAGAGAGATGGCCCAGCTCTCCATGACGATATCAACACCCTCACTATAAGGAACGCTTTCAACACTGCAATTAAGAAACCTCTTATTGCAACCATTGAGTTCACCCCCAACCACCATGTCCTCCTCCTCACCAAGGACACCATCATGGCTGCCCAAGTCCTCAAGCAACACAGAACAGCAATTGAGGAAACAGCAAGATCCACCATACCTGCCGCCACTGGCCTCAGACAGGATGAAGACTGGCATAAGGTCATCATACACGGCGTCCCCACCACTGTTCCCTTCACTCCTGAGGGATTCAACACTGTCAAGTCAGAGATTGAGGAGTTCAACATTGGCATTCACCTGCCCCGCCCCCCCAGGTGGCTCACCGCTGAAACCCAACGCACCGGCAAAGCAGCATCCACAATGGTTATCACTATTGCTGGTAAGGACAACACAGATAAAGCCCTTAATGGAGGCCTCTCTCTCTTTGGCCAGAGGTTTAAGGTCCAACGCTACCTTTCCTTTGGTCCTGACACCCAGTGTTCCAGATGCCTTACCTTTGGACACCACCCCACCCAGTGTACCGGTACTACCTACTGAGCTATGTGCACCTTGGAGCACCCTACCTACCTCCACACCTGCGGCAGGTCAGATTGTCCCACCAAAGGTAAACCATGTCTCCATACCATCATCAAATGCAAGAACTGCGGCGAACCCCATATGGCAACCTCCAAGGAGTGTCCAACCTACCTTGCTGCAAACCAGGTGGCGGCTGAGAGGCAGACAAAGGCAACTTAGGTTTTCTCTTACATGTGTTTCTTTTGTTATTTATGAGTTAGGCGGTTGGCAAGGTGCAGGATTTCCTTTTGTTCATTATGCCGTATGGCCATTGGCCTACTCAAAAGCTGCAAACAACATTTAGGAGACGGATGTCGTTGACGGGGATGGTTTCCTGTACAGTAGTTGCCGCTTCATAGCTGTAGGCTCCATAAGCATAATGAGTTATGATAATAATAATAATAATAGATATAAGTAAGCAAGTGAACATGACCCTGGTTACCTGCTGACAGAATCGGTGATATGAGCCAGGGATCTGGATATCACAGTGGTGTAAGGTTTCAAGGAGTTCCACTGGAAGAAGAAATCGGTACCGAATAGACTCGGAATATGGGCAGGACATGTGGTAGAAAGAGACATACTTAGAATGCAATTGTGCAAGAGATCATAAAACTCAAAATACATAGTTTAAATTTCATAGCTGTGTGGCACACAAGGTGCAGGATACAGGGGATATAAAGGTTATGTAACTGGTATTAGGATGTAGAGCTCAAGCTCATAATGTATGTCTTATTTACATTGGTGTCAGCTTCTCTTGCATTCGACACACTGGATGTCTGGAATACAATTAAATATTTTTGATAGTGAGGATATATAAGCGTGTAGCAATGAAGTTCTGACTTTGGTGCCTCAACTACAAATTTTTTTTCTTCTCCGGAACTAAGCTAGAGTGGTAGAGTATATGTCTAATAACTCATAAAATATTTTTAGAAGTGTGATGACTTCCCAAGCATCTTGTTAGGCAGATACAGCTTAATATAGTGGTAATGTCACATAATTGAGTATAGAGGTCAGGTGACTTAAAAAAATGGTTGTGGCAACGCTATATAGGAATTAAGATAATTTCTAATCTAGATCTCCATGACCAGAAATCATGCAGACCACCTATAATAGTGGCTTACCGACTGAGAGATTTTCTATCAATAAGATAGAAGACATTCAGTGCTATCAAGAAACTTCAGGAGCCATCAATACATGTTCAAGACTACATGTATGTTGGATAGCTCTACTAAGTGTGCCTCCTAGAGGCACGAGGTCCGAGGAGAACTGCAGTTGAATTGGAGGACTAGGAATGTATGAGTCTTTCCATAATACTGGCACGTCAATATTCTTACAAGCATATATTATTTATTTACCAGTTCCTGACAACGAAAATAGCTAGTTCTTGATCTGAAGGGATGATTGGAATGATAGCTGTTCGGACTAAATTTACATGCTTAGTGTATTTAAGCCTAGAGATTGTGAAGAGATCATTAGAAGATAGAACACTGTTCTCTCAAGATAAATATCTCATCTCGTTTAAGGATAAAGTGCTGTGCAAACTTTCTGGGTCAAATAGTGTTCAGACTTTGTAGAAACTAAAGTTAAATGCTCCTCGGTACAAGCTAGTATATGGAGACTAAGTACCGGTAGATTAGTATAAATAGGTTAAAGGTCTTCAGGTTAGTTAGAATAACAAGCTATGGAGAAGAGACCTTAACACTATAATAAGTTTACAAATTCAAATATTTACTTCTTTATTACTTGACGAGTCTTCTTAAACCATCTCTGATTCTAAGATTCAGGCCCTAGTCTGACCATTAAGATTGCTCTCGGCTACTGCCTAACATATCTTCTATAGGAACAAAAGCAAAACAGACATTTCCAAAATCAACTTTTAAGTATATAAAAACCTTTGTCTTCTCACACATAATAATTACAAGCAACAATAATTACACAGACTGATTCTTATGTAGTTGTAGAGTTATTTGATAATAAAGTTGGCTGATCTATTAATTTTTACAAGGTGTATCAAACTAAAACTAGCTCTATCTCAAAACAGCTTTCTTGAGTGTCTTTGGTTGAAAGACATTTTCTTAATTCTTAATCTTTATTAAAAATATCCAAGAGTCAGGTGTAAATAGCCGCAGGCTCAGATAAAGTAGCAAAAACTAATTAAATTTAATTAATGGTAATGGGATGTCATGGGCAAAAAAAATACCGGTGTCTGAGGTGCCGTTGCTGCGTCCGCATGTCTCCCCGATACTGATTACGCCATGTGCGGCCTGTGCGTTCTGATGCCAGTTTACTTCTGCCGACAAGTCCTGTGCATCTAGTACTTCTTCCTGTTTCTTCTCCCTTGTCCTGTATGTCAGCTAACGTTCAATGACGTCTGGGCCATGCCCCATGTTCTTGGAACCAGCGGACTTTCTTTTGATACCTCAGTCGACGTCTTATGTCTGTCCTATGTCCTGACGTTGGCCGTGCATCCCATCCCTGTGGGAGGTCTCAGACGCTGATATCTGTGACTTTACGTCCTTACTCAGATGCTCAGATTTGTCACTTCCGAGTCCGTTATATGGATAAGCTGTCTCTGTCGCTGACACCGTCTGCTATGCTTTGAACACTATTAATGTTACCAGGTGGACATCCTAATCCATCCTACAATTTTTATTGCTATCATAGCTTTGCTAGATAATGTCATCACTTTCCGTTCTTTTAATATTCTATTTCTACTACTAACATGTTTTCTATAAGCTCTCAGTGCTCTGACTGTACTGCCATCATATTTATCTTTACCTCAACTCCTTTTTTAAATTGCTCGCCATGTTGCACTGGCGCAATAGTACTATAATCAAAAATGAGGAGATTTGGTACAGCGCGATTACTCTACGTCGGAGCAGTAGCCTTGTGCCAAATCTCGTTTTTGTTTTCAATACGTGAAACATATCTGTGGCTTCGAGATGGCGTTTCACAGTATTGAGTTCATCAAGTGGGTGTCATTTAATCCGACGGCGGGTGAATATATCCTATTTAATATTCTTAAATCGATCCGACTGTTAACGTACTACCGCCAGTCAGCCACGGGATTAGCTGGACTATCCATGTGATAGTACCAATGTCCACTATTGTAAACATTCTGTTATCTGGCCTCTCAGACCGCTTAACTATGACGAAACCTTGTAACTCTGATCAGAGTCCAAAATTATGTACAGTCGAAATCTTTATGCTCGCAAGTCGGTAGACTTTAGCTACGTAATGGGAGTCTCGGACCTTGAATAGGGCAACGGGTTTCTCAGGAAGACTGCCCCCCAGCTGACGATATATCTCGTCAGTACCTGTTTGTACCCAAATCTAATCGTTCCGACTTGCATTTTTTCAGAATAGCACAGAACCTGTACATCGTACCTGGTAGATGTCGTAAATGTCTGTTTCATGGAATGCTAGAACCAGAATCTCAAGCTGTGCAAGAAGCTCAACAGGAAAGCGTCAAAGTATTCCATAATGGTCAGGAAGGCAGGACTGAATAGTTAGGCTCCATCGACTATATCAAACCAATTCAAAACACATATCCTCGCTTGAGATGCAGAAGTAATTGCATTATTATTATTATTATGTCTCATTACATTTATGGAGCCTACGGCTATGAAGCGGCAATTACCTTACAGGAAACCATCCCCGTCAACTGTGTCCATCTCCTAAATGATGTTTGCAGCTTTTGAGTGGGCCAACGGCCATCCGCCATAATGAACAAAAGAAAATCCTCCACCATGCCAACCACCTAACTCATAAATAACAAAAGAAATACATGTAAGAGAAAACCTAAGTTGCCTTTGTCCGCCTCTCAGCAGCCACCTGGTTTGCAGCAAGATAGATTGGACACTCCTTGGAGGTTGCCATATAGGGTTCGCCGCAGTTCTTGCATTTGATGATGGTATGGAGACATGGTTTACCTTTGGTGGGACAATCTGATCTGCCGCAGGTGTGGAGGTAGGTAAGGTGCTACAAGGTGCAAATAGCACAGTAGGTAGTACCGGTACACAGGGTGGGGTGGTGTCCAAAGGCAAGGCATCTGGAACACTGGGTGTCAGGGCCAAAGAAAAGGTTATTATTATTATTATAAATCATTAAGCTTGTGGAGCCTATGGCTATGACGCTGAAAGGAAATACATGATTGTAGTGCCCCCCACTACTGGTCCCTGATCCTAAAGACTCCGTTGCCGTTACAACCACAGCGAAAAAAAAAACCACAACAAGTTTTTCGCCGAGCCCCCACCTCATTGGTCAACCACCAATTCTTACCACTTCACCTGCCCCTTTTCTCCACTTTTACAGATAAATCATCCCACTTTATTTGTTATTTCATCACCCCTATCAACAGAGTCCCTCCTACACCGTTGATGTCGTCTTCACGACGTCTGGGCAAGGGCAGGGGTGGCAAAAACCCTCTTGCCAGCCCCTTGCACCTACCAGAATCGCACCAAATTAGAAGAACATCAATCCTCACGACCTCTCCAGATGACACCCAGATGGAAGAAGACGTTCCTTCCCCTGTCCAGACTGTCGCCCCCCCACCTGCTACAGAAGATGCCTGGGAACAGGCAGTCAACCAACATGTCACCTATCTACAAGAAGAGCTACAAACCATGAAGACCTGCCACTGTGAACTCAAGGATACATTCAAAGCTATGGAAGCACACATGCTGGTAGTTCAGGAACGACACATTGCAGACACCAAAGACCTCCAAGCCAAAGTGGCAGCCCTCACCTCCCAAGTCGCACACCTTGTTGCCCAGCCCCAGCATTGCAACACTACCTTTGCGAACACCCACCCCCCTACCACCCAACCAGCACAGCAAACCTGGGCCCAGAAAGCGGCCAGAAACCTCCCCAGCAAGCCTAAAGCAACCTCACCCAGCAAGATTGCCACAGCTGCAGCTTTGACCAAACGAGACCGTACGATTGTCATTGAGAGAGATGGCACAGCACTCCCAGATGACATCAACGCCCTTACCATACGAAACGCCTTCAACACTGCAATTAAGAAGCCTCTTATTGTAACGATTGAGTTCACCCCAAACCACCATGTCCTTCTTCTCACTAAGGACAACATCACGGCTGCCCAAGTCCTCAAGCAACACAGAACAGCAATTGAGGAAACAGCAAGATCCACCATACCTGCCGCCACTGGCCTCAGACAAGATGAAGTTTGGTATAAGGTCATCATCCACGGCATCCCCACCTCAGTCCCCTCTACTCCTGAGGGGTTCCACACTGTCAAGTCAGAGATTGAGGAGTTCAACACTGGCATTCACCTTCCCCGCCCACCCAGGTGGCTCACCACAGACACCCAGCGCACAGGCAAAGCAGCATCTACCATGGTCATCACGATTGCCGGCAAAGACAGCACAGATAAAGCCCTCAACAGAGGCCTCTCACTCTTTGGTAAAAGGTTTAAGGTCCAACGCTACCTCATCTTTGGTCCAGACACCCAGTGTTCCAGATGCCTTGCATTTGGTCACCACCCTACCCAGTGTACGGGCACTACCTACTGTGCAATCTGCACCCATGAGCACCCTACCTACCTTCACACTTGCGGCAGGTCTGATTGTCCCACCAAAGGCAAAGCCTGCATCCATACCACCATCAAGTGCAAGAACTGCAACGAACCTCACATGGCAACTTCCGAGGAGTGTGCAACATACCTGGCGGCAAACCAAGTGGCTGCTAAGAGGCGGACAAAGGCTAATTAGGTTTCCTCTTACTTGTATTTCATTTGTTTTATTTGGTAGGCTGAAGGCGGGTGGGAGGATTTCATTTGTAAAAGGGGTCGTTAGCGTTATGACAGGGGGTCCAATCAAAAGCTGCTACTAACATTTAGGAGACGGATATCAGGGACCAGGCGCGGGTGGCGTGCCATTTTGTATGTTAGTTGCCGCTTCATAGCCTCTGGCTCCATAAGCGTAATGAATTATAATAATAATAATAACCTGTCGCATAAGATTCCAGGCTGTGGGCCAGGCGTCATCATGGACAAGATGGGGCAGAAGACACCCCTCGAACCTCCACCACCCCGCTTGGTCTCTGTGTTGAGCTTTCTTCTACGTCTTCTGGTACTCCGATCGCTCCCCCGTCCTCTGCGGCTCGCGGAGGTGCCCCTCCTGAAGCTGTGACCTACGAGCCGCTGTTCTGCCCCCTCCTGCAATACCTGTTTCCCTTTTGACGACTGTTCTTTCCACTCCCCTGACCTCGCCTGCGGCCCGTACTTCTGTTCTGCCTGTGTCTCCAACCTCGTGCTCTGCTGACACTGCAATGACTCCAAGGTACTCCGGTCTCTACCCTAGCAGCCGATGTTGGAACTCCAGCAAACGATTCTTCCTTGGTAGTTTTCCTCTTTTCCTTTTTTTGTTTTCCCTGTTCTTTGCACAATTTTTCGTGGTTTTGGGGTTAGGACTTTTCTTCAGACTTAGTTAGTACTTTGTAGTCCACCACAGTAATGACACAATTGGATGCTTTTGCATCACCTTCTCACATTCTGCGCTAGTTCGACCTCACTTCTGAATATACTAGTATACAGTACTCATACTCAAGTAGTTGCGTTGACCGTACAGCCCTTACAGTGAACTAGCCACTTTTGTTTTTATGGATTAACTGGGTGTCATGTTCTCCATCCCTAGCTGGCCTAATGTCGTCCAGCCATGTTACTCACTTGGTTAGCTGGCACCACTTGAACACAGCTCATACATGACCTCTTCGACGTCACATGACACGACTACATTCGCAGTCCATTTTAGGAGTGAGGCTTGTCTGGTGAGAAATAGTATCGCTAGTTGGTATAGCTTGTAGTTAGATTGAAGTAAACCTTAACTCCTTGCCGCAGCTTAATTTCCTTCATTGAGAGACCTGATGTTTAAACGCTAAGAGGTATGTTTTTCAAAACGAACATACAGTTCAAGTTATCGAAAATCATGACGCCTTATATTCTTACATTTCTACGAGCTTTTCACTGCAGTGACCTGTTCATACAGTCTACTTCCCTTCTGCCAGAACTTTGGCCTGATATTGGTCGCGACAATACATACTGGGGGTTTAATATTGAGCAGCTAAATCCACAGAAAGTCCTTACACATGAAAGGACTTTTTGTTCGATACTGAGTGATAGTCTGTAATCCTACAGATACTAACTCTGGCCACACCAGTAAGTCCTAGCGTATAAGACCCGACCCATTTTATTTAACACCAGAGAACTACACAAACTCCTCATCTACAGCACTCGTAAGACTCATTCTGTAGGCCTACATCGTGAATCGGAACCTGACATTGACTGACTCATTGCAGGATGAATAACCAACATCAGCCAGATACATCCAGCCAGCCAACTAACGTTGTAGGCAATATGTATGGCCGGTGTAAACGCGATATGGGACCAGTCAGTATAGGCGCAAGCAATCCAATATCGGCAACACAACCACAGGCACATGCTAGCTCTCAGAGCACACTACCAACTCAGCACCCGTTGTGTCCAAATTCGTCTCCACCTCCAATTGCAAGCTCACAGCCAGGAAGAACCCCAAAGTATGTTCAGAAGAACACCATACAGAATATGGCATATACCAAACCAGCACCTGAAAGGCAGGAGGATACTGAAGCTGTACATATTAGCGACAATAGTAGGGATGAGTACCAAAGCTTACCAGGATTGGGGGATACGGAATCAGACACTGAGCCTGATCCACAGGACATCGATATTGCCAATAGGCCCACATCACCATGGACTGATGACTCGCAAGCAGCGGCGCGACACTGCGCCCATCGCATGATGACCGTTAGGATTTCAAACAGCTCTAAATCACAAATGGCTGATCTGATGGTACAAACGCCTGTGGGTCGTGGGCAAATAACTCGCCACTGGCCCTATAGTCTATCTGAATTCCCGTCATCCAACATACCGTGATTTTCGTTGCCTCATGTGAGCCTCATTGCTTCAGCATTAGGTATTAGGAGCTCTAGCCCGGCTGGCCGCCCAAGTACGCCACTCCCTGACTACTCATTAGTGAGTAAGTCGTGACAGAACCTAGTGACAGATGCAGCGGGAGCCATTATAGAGTTGGCAAAGTTACTCATTATGCGGTATACTCTGTTCGAAGATCCACTCCCAAAAGTTGTTGCATTGACTGGCCAGGTACTCAAAGTGTGGGATGCCGCTGCAGAGAGGAGAGCTGATACTTAATCCATCAGACTATCTGAGCAGTCCATATCTCTAGTAAGTCGACTTTGCCTGGTACGATACCACAAAATCTACTCGATGACCAAGGGAAGATTCGCCAAAGGCACTCGTGAGTGCAATCATAATTCATGTACCATGTGAAGAATAACATTGCAAAGTTATGCAATCTACCGGAGGATCTGATGGCAAGGGCGCGTCCTGTGGACTATTTGCTTGAAGGCGACAGGTTCATCTGCGATCCGATAGGGTATCAGGTCTGCTCCTTTACACTGAGTGCTATCGCATAGTCAGTACTACTGATTGTAATACTCGACGCAGAACTGGAGGTACTGCTTTCATGCCCCACAGATTCCGTAAGCAGTTTACGGGAAGCATTTTGCAGGAAAGAAAATGAGGGGCATAGCCGATCCCGAGTTTCTGGGGCAGGTCAATGGTACCATGATCTGCTTGATATACGCCCTTATCTGCCATACACTGCTCGCATGGCAATCAGGCTTATACCAGGATCCAAGGGACTTTAAACCTCAGGAAGTGGGAAGTAAGAGTTTTCAAATCTTGTAGCATACCATTGGTGGCCAAACCGCTAACATGTTACCGGATGTGGAAGAACTTATCTAACAGCAGAGAGATATGTGGGCCAAGTGCCAACACACCGGTCCAGGACGTGATTCTTGGCAACATACGCGATACAATCTGAACGATGGCAGATCAGGTCCATAGGATACAGCAGGAGAGCTGCGAAGGATATGACGATGATTGGGAGGCAGCGCGGGAAGAACTAGCTGGTCGGGAATCAAGCGTGGTGACAGCAATGCCTGTGGTTTGATGAACCAAAGCTGGGACTAGGCCATTAGAGCAACATTGGGAGGGGCTGAGTGAGTAACAGGAAACAGACAGGTCTTTAGATGTGAGCCAGACCTCGCTTGCATGGGCGCTGGGGGTTCTAGATTCAGATCAAACAAGTTTGGATCATCCCGGAGCAGACAGTATACGACCGATACCAGGCCTACTGCTCAGCCCTCCTCTATCTGATTGCCTCTCACTTAGCCTTAAAGAGTTACAGAATTCCCAGGTACACCAGGTGGGGATTTGTAATCATCAGCCAGATATTGAGTAGTGGGAACCCCACGGGAGTCGTGATACGGGGGATCAAAGGCGATTGATGACATGTCAAAGATAGTAGATTAATTGGATAGAACAGAGTTATGAGTTGGTAAGCAAAAAAGCACAAAGGTGAATTGCCAACAGTATTAGTATCAATATAACTAGTAGTTCGGTAGTGCGTTTGTGGAGGAATTGTATAGATATAGACATATGTGGGAAAAAAGAGGAAATCATAGTGGGGTCAGGACGACTATAGTTTGATAAATGAAAGGTGTGAAACAATGCGCGTGGTGCACAAAGGTGTCCGAATGAAGTCCAGACGTTAGAGAGTAAAATCAGGATGTGATGATACATGTGAGGTGAACCCAGGATAGAGCAGGCAAGTATCAAGATATGGAGAGCAGTACTAGTATAGCTCAAGACGTAACACCAGACGCCCGAAGAAGATGCGTAGCCAACTTGGTGTCCTGATGAGACAGGGCAAAAGCTGTTACTATCTCAATGTGAGGAAACACGTGTAAGGATCTCAGGATGGCACAGCCGACAATTAGATAGCGTCCAGAGGTCTGGGTAAAAGATCAGACATCGACTAGACATTGGTGTAGAAAAGTAGATGTCGTCTAGACATCTGTGTAGATGATCAGGCAGTGTTGGAATATAACGGCAGAGAATCAAATGCCGGCAGGACGTACAGGACTTAGGGGTCCATGTCTGGACGCCGTTGTTACACACGACAGCGCACAACGGAAATCAGGATGCGACATCCGATCGGACGTAGCGTCCTGGTTAGCAATTTACGTTTAGGATATCCCATGCGTCTTATGTACAGGACACACAGGATGCAAGTAATCATTTTTGCTGATGGTGCCCCAAGAGTGGGTATATAGAAAGTTGATAGTCAAACTATGAGGGTACAAGCTAAAGTTAGTACGAACTACAAGGATATCTGGTTGACAGAAAGTAGTAAACATTATCAGAAGAAAATTTGAAAGAACCAACCATGCCAAGTATAATATAAAGACAACGTTGTGAATAGTTTTCAGGAGTCTGATTATATCATGATTCTATCATAATCTTACATAGTTGCATCTAGAGAGAAACAAGAATATCATAATGATAGCATCAGAAAGCAATCCAAGTGGATTTAAAACTTAGAGTTTGGGAAGTATGAGAGGGAAAATATCTAGGTATAGGGGGCCAGAAAGAGCTCAACAGGGTAGGAAGTGTATAGAACAAGACTACCAGGAGGTCTAGGTTGTAGATTCAACATCAGTAAAGCTAGTGACTAATTTAGACTTAAATATCAACTAAAATAAAAAAAAGTATATGGGTGTTGCCCTCATGGAAATCACTGAAGATTTTATTTATCACGGGTACCAGCATGGTACACTAGACATAGGCAGAACATAATGGGAGTTTATCAGAAGCCATCAGGGTACTCAGACCCCGTCAGGGTACTCAGAACCCCTGAAGCCTGTCACAGGATGGAGTTCAAATGAGGTACGCTAAAGAACGCAAGGCAGGACACGATATCAATCTGATATCACATTCTATTTCGTGATTAGCATTCTGAGCGGCATGTGTGTTGGGCCCAGATAATGCCCTGGGCATGAGGATAAAGTATTACTGATGAAGCAAAGGAGTGGTATCATACACAAAATACTAGTAATAGTATTTCTTCAACCTTGTGACTGCGATACTTCAATGGGTCACTGGTATAGTATAT
Organism: Tuber indicum; assembly: GCA_006112555.1. Lineage (NCBI taxonomy): Eukaryota > Fungi > Ascomycota > Pezizomycetes > Pezizales > Tuberaceae > Tuber > Tuber indicum. The sequence goes on along the minus strand of VBSK01000102.1, from coordinate 65,479 downwards.
TTCTGATTATATAATGAACCTTGGCATTGAGAGCGGTTTGTGAAGACTTTTGATGGGTGACTGTAGCACTTGGTGTGGCATTCCCAAATAGGAAATAAATTTCAAGAGCTGTAGTTGCAACAGACACGGGGTATGTTCATATCATACGTTGATTTCTCATCATTATATCATACCTTATTGCTGTTGAAGCCACTTATGAACAGTCTCATATTATCAATCGTGACACATCACAACATACTCCTCAAGCCGCTTCACGCCACTCTCTTTACATTTAATCGCTACCAGTAGCTCTAAACACATGAGATTGTTACAGTCAACATCGAGATACGACATGTAATTAAATAAATAAATAAATCCTAGCAAGAGTAATTAATTGACCAAGAAACCTTACAGCAGCGGTTTGTATGACAAGCAACAAATAAACCGGTGTAGTTGGAACGGTCTCGGAGTATGTTCCGCCTCCTCACTCCTAGGGCTTGTATATAGTAGAAGAACCACTCCATAACTATAGAGGCTACAAGGGCCATAATCTTCGGCTCCCAAGCCCGCATTCCCCATCATGTGCATCAGAAATCCTCCGCGCCATATCCCATCCAAGTCTCGATGATCACAGTTACTCCACTCAATCCGTTGGTACCTCCCCCAACATACGACCTCCCGAAAACACTGCTCCTTACCACTCCCCCCCCTGCACGTTCCAGTCATCCACGAAGCAAATGAGTTCGTTGTTATCGAGGCGACGCCCGAAAAACACTCCAGTCTCGTGCGCTCAGCCCGAATTCCACTATTTTTGATCCGCAGAGGCAGAATTAGACAGCTGCGAGTAGTTATTCTCGCGAAGCGCTCCTATTTGGAAAACCTCGCAGGGGCAAGGACATCCAAGTAGAAATTTCCCATGAACTCCTCGCAAACATATCCACCGATCACGAAATGGAAGAAGACTAGACCGCAAACAGGGTCGCATGTGTCCCGGTATGACGTGCCAAATCACCCCAGAGATGCACTGGAGTATCCAACTCAAGGGTTTTCCCGACAACCCCGTCATCCCCCGCAAATGGGGAGGTACTAGAAACCAAGACGCAGAAACCAAATCAGCTTGTCCCGAGTCCCACCCTTAGGAAACGAAAATGTCCAAGCGAGTGACAATTCATGAAGACGACCATCACAAGCGCCCCCCCTCCCCAGCGTTCAAATTCCCAACCCTGCCAGCACGAGCCCTGTACACATACGCTCTTCACTTTTTCCACCTGAGCCATGCAACTACCGACAGATGGATGCCCTACGGCGTGCAAGAGAAAATATCGCAAGGCGGAACCCGGAGTCAGGTTCGGATAGTGAGATTAGGGGTGTGAAGATACAGCCCTGGGGGGAGAGAGCATATGATGTGACACGATATGTTTTGGTGGCATTCAGCAGCAGAAGCGTGGCTTACAACCGGCGGCTAACAGGAGCAAGGCGGTGCAACACTCAGAAGGGGCACTAGACAGAAGGCAAAGAAACCAAGAGAACACGCAGGGAATATTATATCTATCTATTTCCCCTCATCTCATCGCAATAAGCCACCAATTGACCTACTCGACACACTCTCTCATCTCGGAAACAAGGAACGGGAACCAGAAGCGTAGGCGTGCGTAGAATGGCAATTGGAAAATTGGAAAATTGAAACAAACTACGATAGCATACAATACAGGCTACTCTGGCCCGAAGGAAGGGAATAAGGGAAGGAAAAGTAAAGAACAGCAACAGCGAGAACTAACCAGGTGATGCAGGTTTTTTGTTGGTATTCCGTCCATGTTCTTGCCTTCCAAACAACCCCCGCTCAGCGTCACTAGGAATTAAGATAAGAACGATTTGCCTTAGGGTGAAATTGGTCTCCAGAAATTCGACGCCGAATTCGGTAGTTGTCATCGCCATTGTCCGCCAAATCATGTCATATCCTGTCTACCTATCTCCAGTCGTAGTAGATAATCCGCTATCGCATAGGTTTCTCTGGTCTTGGTTTCATGACTAACCTAGCGTACCTTGACCCATTCCCTCACGATCTCTTCCCTGAATCCGATCCGACTGGTTGTGATCGATTAATTGTCGTTCGTGATCGTTCGCTCAGTCGTAAAACGTGCATGTGTGAGGAGGAAAGTATGATATGATGCGCGCAGAAAAAAGGAAACAAAACTAACAAAAAACCAGACCAAACGACAATAAAACAGGACATTGCAACACTTAAGAAAGACTACGACTGACCGCCATTAGGTTTTTGCATTTTGCGTTTCTTTTCATTTCTTTTTCTACTCGGTCTCTTCTCATCTCGTTGGTGGGTAGACAGTTGTAGCGTGATAACGAATGAGATGCCTGGTCGATAAGATAAAAAGGAGTTTTTGAAACAATTGTCACTCGCCGTTGTGTATCCCGAAGCCGTAGGGCATAACGGAGGTCGGGGGAAGAAGCGAGGAAAAATGGTAAACGCCGAATAAAACCCCAAGAACAATATGGTGAAAATAAGCCACAGGCCTCCACACTCACTTTCTCTCAATTTCAATTCCCCCCGCCGGTAAGGTAAGGTAAGGTAAGGTGCTCACGCAACTAATTCGAAACCTCAACCGTCTTGGGAGGATGATACTCGTACCTCGGTAGCATTGCTCTCTTTTCATCCTATAGCGACAAATGCTCGTTAGCCATAGCACTTGTAAAGGATTAGAAGGGTTTGTGGGGGAGGGAAAATTCACAGGACTGATCTCATTGTCCGCATACACCATTTTAGTCTCCCTCTTAGGCTTCTCCCTCTCGCCCTTTTTCTTCTCGGCAGGTTGGGCGTCGGGAAGACGACTCTGGGTAGTTTCCGGCGCAGGCTTGTTTTCCTCGGTGATGGGACCCCCGCCTCTGCCGTGCGTGTGACCGTGGCCGTTGGTGTTGTGTGGCTGGTAACTATGGCTCACGAGCTGCGGTTGCTGCTGCTGTTGTGGATAAGATGGTTGGTTATATGATTGCTGTAGAGGGCCGTTTGGTGGGTAACCCCCCACTCCGGCGAAACTAGAGTTAGCTCCACCGGTTTGAGGGTACATTTGACCTTGTCCTTGTTGCTGCTGTTGGTTCCAACCTCCGCCCCCGCGGCCAAAGCCGGGATTGTTCATGGGTGCACCGCTGAAATTAGGTCGGGGTGGGAGTCCAGGCGCGTTGGGCCGTGGGGGAAGGCCAGGAATTTGGTGGGGCTGAGGGAGGGAAGATGGAGCACGTGGAATATGTTGTTGCGGGGGCGGTGGTCCCTGCTGGGATTGGAACTGATTGTGCGGATTTGGGTTATACCCGGGTCCACCATTTGGACCAAAAGGAGGTTGTGCAGCATGAGGACCCGAAGGTTGAAAGTTGGTGTATCCCGGACCAGGTGGAACGGGAGCTCCTCGACCAAAAGATGCCGGGGGCTGCTGGAAGGGTGGTTGATGATAAGGTGCTGGATAAGTTGCCTGGCCCTGCGGAGAATAGACTGGTGCAGCAGGGTATGTAGGTGGCTGCGGAACTGGATACGCACCCTGTTGAAAAGGGGCCGGGGCCGGATTTTGCTATACAATAAAATTAACCACCACTCAGCTCAACCGCTACCATGAAATGCAGGGAGACAACATACAAATCCAGCAGCCGGCGGCTGCTGCTGCTCATACCCGCCCGCTTTCCCTGGACTCGCACTTCTCCCATCCACCACAGCCGACGCCGGGCTCACACCCCCCGGCCCAGCGCCCGCAACTCCACCGCCTGCAGCCGCAGCAGCCATGGCCTTCTTATGCGCCTCCAACTTCTTCTTAATATTCTCTGGGTCCAAGTCCCTGCTGATGTCGACCTTTGGCCTCTTGGGCGCATTCCCGGATTGCCCGCTCGCCGCCCGGCGATCGGCTTCTCTCTGCGCTACGGCAGCTAGAATTCTCTGATTGTGCGCATTCACCTCACTCTCCGGTATCCCCTCTGTCCCGAATATCTCCAGGTCTATCGATTCCCGACCTGCTAAGGCGTTATCCACGGCTTCAAGTTGCTCCTTGTGCACTTGTTCCATGTGGACGCGCAGTCCTTTGTTCACATTAGCTGGGCACTAGGAGGGTGAAATAGGATAAGGAGAGTGAAGGAGTATTAGATACCGCCTGCTGTATTTAACCGCCGTCCGCATCGCTCACACTTGTAATGCTTTGCTTTTTGATGTGCGATTAGTATTTTCAAGTCGTCAAAGTCACGTTCGCAGTAGTAGCACCATGGCCGGGCGAGGAGGTCCTCAGCTTCAGGATTTTGCCTCTTCTTCTTTTTCGTCATGGTTGGCGATGGTTGACGATGGGTGCTTGAGAAGGGAGATGAATTATTATTTTTCCCCACAGAAATTAATAAGGGAGGAGAGGAGAGTGAAGGGACAGAAAGATGTGGAAAAATCGAAGTGGTTGGTCAGGTGAGATGGTGCTGTGCTAATTACCCTAATTGGGGGATCCGTTGGCTTTTTTTTCCCCTTTCTGTTCTAATTTGTGTATTTGCGCCTCAGGGTTTCAAACCTCTCGGCTAGGAAAAGGAAATAATATTATTATTATAATAATATTATGATACCACAATATGAGTAGATACCCTGCTGTATGGGAACACACCTCAAACATCCTCATCACCCACACATACCGCAACAACGACAACTTTTCTAAAATGTCATTATCACAAATTTGTATGGTACCATACTTAATATTATTATACAAAAATCCATTCTGCATTTGCCCTCCCCAACATCCCCTTCCTGAACCCAAGCCCTACTACTCACACCGCAACGCAAGCACCCCCAGCCGCTTTCCTGCTCAAAGCTTTCCAACCGTACCGTTACGTGAAGAAAACCACTTCTTCGCCACCGCGTCCTGCGGTAGAAGGTATGTGGGGGCCGGGGTTGGTGCTCTTTTCTTGTATTCGTTGCTAGAGTGAAAATACTCCTTAACCGGGAGGGACCTTCATAGTTCATGCCTGGGCTTGTTTGCTTACTTGGGCGCGACTCCGTGTGTTCGACATTTTTCTATACCATCAGGTTTCTCAGTATGATAGGAGTTGCGTCTACGAGTAACAGATTGATAAAAACTACGATACGTGCAATTGGTGTGCCGTGTGATGCGTGTAAATCGAGGTTCGTGTATGTGAGAATTAGTTCGGATACATGAGGAGCACAGTGTAGGTAGTCTATCTACTAAAGATAGACTACTTGCAAGTACTAAAAGGCTATAAAAGTTGTGCAATTAGCAAGAGGAAAAGAAAACAAAAGATAAAACCCAAAACCAATAGTCCTTCTAAGTAAGCCCAAGGCAATTTCGCCTTGATATAGTAACAGAAAAGAAATGTAACCTAAGAGACAACTACCGGAGGGCGCCACACTCCTTCCAGAAACCAACTCGTATATACACACCTCACTCACTCACTAACAGAATGGAAATAATGCCCACCCAAAACGATAACAACTATCACAATAACAGGAACAAATAACACCCAAACTCCCCTACATAATAACACACCCCATCTTATCCCCCGCTTGCTCCTCAACCGCCCTCCTTTGCCCCCTCCTCTTCTTCCTCTCACGAACGTTCGCAGCGGCGCTCCTTTCCGGCCGGCTCGAGCTCCTCCTAATGCTCCCGCGAATTCCCCGGCCTACGCGAATACTTCCTGCACCGGCACTACCACCACCACCAGTATTCCTCACGCTGCCGCCTCTCGAGCTTGGACCCCGCCTATGTCCGCTCTCGCTAGGCACGAGTAATGAAGAATTCGGCGCATAAGATTCTTGGAGGTTCACCCTACGCCCGCTGGAGGGCGAGCGGCCTGGACTTGGTCTGCGGGTGGGCATTGGGCGGTATTGGGCCGAGTTGCGTCTGTTGGTTGGGGATCGTGGTTGTGGCGGCAATCGGTCCGGGAGGAGGCTGTTGCCGTAGTAAGCCTGCGGTGGTTGAGATAGTGGTGGCAGGGGGGTTGGTAAGGGTGTGTAGTGGCCTGCAGGGTCGTTGTGACTTTGTCGTGGTAGTGGCACCGAGGACTCACGATACATGCCTGGCACTGAGCCAGCTGCTGGCGGACTAGTGAGGATGTCACTGGCACTGCCGCGCCGGCTATATTGGTTGTGCTGTTGCGTCGCCATATATACTGGTTCCTCAGTTCTTGCAAAAATACCCATGTGCACTGCACCAGGGTTTCCCGCAGCGGGACTAACAGGAGCGGAACGTGAGTGGGAGATATCGGCGTAGGAGTGAGTCGGTTGAACGCTGAGGTTGGGCTGGTTATTTGTGGAGATGCGGAAGACACTAGGTCGGCGCACTATCGCCCCAAAAGTACTCCGTGTACGACTGAGAGCACTAGAAGCACGCGGTGGCTCCTCGGATGCATCGGCAAGGCTGTTGAAGCGTGGGGGGCCCTGTAGGCTCTGAAGAAGGTGTGGGGGTAGAGGGCGTTCGTTGTCGTTCTTTGGGGTATAGGGTGGCGGTGGAGGAACCCAATCTTCCTCTTCACGGAAGCCTGGCATCGTCTGGTTCTGTACCGGCCTGCCATCTGGGCCCACCACCCGTAGATAGCGAGCACTTGTAGCAGTTTGGGGTACATTTCTCGCCGCTGATGCCGCTCGCTGTAGGGTGCCCCGAGAGCGTGGGTCACCATGATAGTAAGGAATTGCGTCCATACCCTCATATCCAGCATCGTTCTCATCAAAAGACGAAAGCCTAGAGATAGTAGAAGCAGATGATGGGCGCGGAGGAGATGGTTGAGGCGGTCTCGAAACCGGTGGCAGAGGTGGACTAACACTACTAGTATCACTCCTAGCATATCGCAGTGCCGACTGTCGTTGGTCACCTTTTCTCTGCTGCGCAACCGTCCTACGCCGAACGAGGTCTACTTCTACCTCGATGTCGTTCTGTCGCTCCTCCAATGTCTCCACAGGTCCTTGAATCCCATCTCCAATTTCTAGCGTCATAACCGTCTTCTCACCCTCCCCCGGCCGCCTTCCAAAATCATAGAGCATGACCCTCCCACCACCAATAGCCAAAAACTCCTCTTCCCCTACCTCCCCAAGTAGACCATCAACCCCGCCCCCAGCCACTGCGACCAAACGTTCCGTACCATTCGCACACTGAACAAACCTCAGCCCAGCTAACGAATGGACCTCACTGATCTCTCGTCCTCGAATGAAGACATTCCTCATTTTGTCGCAAAGAACCTGCCACTGCGGAACATTAATGGCCCCCAGTTGGCCCCTTTCCCATGTCAACCCCCCCGCTCCACTACCACTACCACCATTCCCTGCAGTACTATTGCTTCGTTCGGGTGTTGTCGGCACACTATTCACACTGCCCCCCTCAGACCCCTCAGGGGGTAAATCCAACTTTCCCGGAATTCCATAAACCCACACTTTCCCACCAAATCCTGCGGCAACCATCCGACCATCTCTGGTCGGCGCAGGCAGCGTAGTTGGCGGAACAATTCCCAGGCTCTCACTTGAAGGTCCGGTAAAGTACGTATGCCCATTGCGAAGGTCATCGACTCTAACAGCGCGGAAAGTCTCATACACACGGTCGTAGGTAAAGGTCCAGGTGTTTTCATCCTCTGCATGACTCCCCTGCAGCAAGCTAGCATGGCTACTATCACGGGAGCTCCTAGGGAATAAGACCTGGGTGGTCCATAGTTGAGCCAATCCCTCCATAGGCAAATCTGTGGAAAAGTGCTGTGCTGAGACAATTACCGTAGTCGGCGACCTGGAATTAAGCGTTGTCCCCAGTAAAATGGTCCCATCAGATGAGAAGGCCAAAGAATCGACAGTATCACAATTTACTGCCCGGCGATCTGAAGCGACCGCATCCGGGAGTAAGGAATAGACTTCTATCCCCCCGTTGTACGCCGCACCCAGTACTTCGGCTCCTGGTGAAAGAGCGATGGTCCTTGGCTCGTTCTCCAGAAGGATCGCCTTCAAAATGCGCGCCTTGTCCCGGGTGAGATCATATAAGGTAACGTGATGATTACTAGAGAGAACAGCAATAGCGGTCCCGTCGTCGACAATAGCGGCAGATACCGGTCTTTTACCAATCTTTAGTTCCCGCTTAACATCCACCTCCGGCTTAGATAGGTCAAGGACAAAGATCCGACTCGAGCTAAACGCCAGAAGGTGTCTCCCTCTCGGCGAAAACTCAAACCTGAATGGCTCACCACCGGGGAATGCAGCAGCTGAGGAAGAGGCCTCGCAAATGAGCTGGATTTCGGTGATCTGTGGGTGAAGGATAGTTTCAAAGAGCTCCCGCCGGGCCTTTGCCGAAAAACGTTGGGTGAGGTTGGGGAGCGAGTCCTCGCTCGGCTCATCCGGAACATCTACTGCACCGGACTTTCGCAACTGGTGGGCGTAGAGAAGTGGAGTTCGTGATGCTTTGTGCCATGTTGAATTGACAAGGGTTAGTGAATCGAAGGTATTAGGATCAGCCGCATACAATATTCTACTCTCTATTAGCCTTCGCAACTGGGGAAAGCACCCAACTAAACTTGTAGAAATAGTAGAACAGACTGTTGTATAATTTCTCTCGGCAGCCTCTCGAAACCCGATCCACATTCCCTCTCCTTTCCCTTCCCCTTTCCCTTCCCCTTTCCCTTGAAATCAACATTTTGGGGAGACAGCGGTAGCCTCACTGGCAGCGGTTTCTTTCGCACAGGAGACGCCATGGTTGAGCTTTTTTTGAAGAAAGAAAGAAAGCACAGGAAACTTTTCTATCTTATCTCGGTGGGTGAGAAGTTATCAAGGTATGATTTTTTAAATAATAAAGAATTCTGCGACAAAAGGATGGATGGAACACAACAAAAGGGAAAGAGGGAAATAAAACAAGAACGAGTGGCCAAGATAAAAAACAAAACCAGAAACCAATAAGCAGGGGGTGAGTATCAATAAAAAGAGAGCTAAAACAGTAAGAGTGCTATTAGTGAAACAATGACCGCCAACCGTACGAGTAGAGGGCGCAGGCCGGAATAACGCGATGTATATCTCGAACTTTACCTCCAGCGGAGCTTGCCAGAGACGGGGTCCTCTTTTGCAAGCTCTTGTCTACCAAGGATGGAAGGAGGACAGGTTATGGAGCACTGAAGGAGGGTGGTGATGATGGAGATCGCAAGGAGGGGTGGGGGATGGTTAGAAAGGAAGGCATGTGAGGTTGTAAGAGCACTAGTCTACGGGTACAGTACGAGTACTCAAGTATCATCCGGTTCGTACAGTGCACTCCCGAGATAGGATAGTTTATCAAACAACTTTCAGCCCTTCACCACCTTAAGAAAAAATGTGTAGCACACTAAACACGGCTCAAGACATCCCCTTACATGGGGAACGCACCCACAGAAGAAACTCAGTTGATAGCTTTAGTTTGCTGGTGTCCCTGTGTCACAGCGATAGGCATTCATTTTCTCAGTATTGGCGGCTATCCATCAAATTTCGCTCAAGACGAGGGTGTAAAAAACCAGGTGTAAAAAGATACAACACAATATAGTACGGTACTGTACCGGCACGGGGGGTAGACCCAAAGCAATACAAGTATAAGAATTAATGTAGAGAATCGCCGCACCTAATTCTTCTTTCCGGTCAAACGACCGGACTAACAGCTTACCCCAGGAGAGCAAGTTCAAGGAATTAACCCAGCAAAACTTGCGAGCACACTAGACTACCTTTCCAACCAGCCAACCCACCCTAGTTTATCCATCCATCCTAGGCTGTAACTCTAACACAGTCCTACCGGCACTGGGACTTGTACCGTACTTCAGTATCGTCCTGTGCTCCCATGATGACACCATCAACACCAATACCAGCACTGAGTCAGCCTCCTCCTCCACCGCCCTACGAATGATCATCTCCATCCATCCCCCAGAGCGAGAACGAAAGGGAGCACCGGTACGGATTAGCGAGGCGAAAGAAATATGAGCCCTTAGTTGAACCGAGTCTTCACGGCGATGACACATCATTTTTCACAGCGTTACAACGAGGGTTTTTTATTCTCTTTCCCAACTCTTACTCCTCTTTCATGAAACCATTTTTTTGTTATCATAAATGAGCCAACCAGAAGCCCCACAACTTAAGGATCATTGCTGTGAAGGAAAAAGTCATTAATTTTGTGAGAAGCTTATATTTATATTGCACTCTCACTACGTCCTACTCTCCATATGTTCCTCACGTCCTATTCCTACCAAGGAGGTCTTGGGAACTCTCCAAGCACCCTCCTTGTAAATTAGGCTCCTCCGGTCCTGGAGCCTCCTTGAGGTCTGTTCTTACTACCTTTTTTCTAGCTCGCGTCTGGTCGCTACGCTACACCGTCATTATTCTATTTGCTAAGTACAGTCCTGTCCGGAAAGTCTTCACACCCCTGTAGCGCAACCGGAAAACACCCCATCACCTCAACAACTACCTCCACCATGACCTCCCCACATACCAGAAGAGCAAGAGAAGACCTGAATAAACAAATATATACCCTGTATAAATATACAGATATGGGATATAGTAAAATTTCTCAGTCTCTTGGCATCTCCAAAGCTACTGTTCACCATGTTGTCAAAAGAGCTGAAGCTAGAGGTGGAAACACTCATGATGCAAAAAGAGCTGGAAGACCAACCAAGATTACAGACAAAAAAAGAAAGATAGTGGAGTCTATTATTGATGCTGAGCCTCATTTAGCATTAAGAGACATTACCAAAAAAGCCAATATTGGTTTGGGCAAGACTACTATTGATAAGATCATATCAGAAGCTGGTTTTAAGCTTCTGATACCTAGGAAAAAACCTTTTTGGAGGAAAGGACAGAAGGAGAAGAGAAAGGAGTTTGCTAGAAGAAGGAGGAACTGGAAGGGGGCATGGAATTGGGTTGTTTTTGTGGATGAAGCCACTATTGTTTATGATCCAAATCCTACTGGCAGAAAGGTCAGAGTTAGACCTGGTGAAGAGCTGGAGGAAAAAAACTTAAAGCCTAGCTTTAAGTCTGGGAGGACTAGTATTGGGGTATATGCTGCAATCATGAAGGGAGGAAAGACTGAGTTAATTCTTGTGAGAAAGAGGAGGGAGGAGGAAAGGACCAGCAAAAGAGACAGACTTGGCCTCAATTCCCACCAATATGCAACTGAGATCCACCAACCATACCTTATCCCTTTTATAGAAGGTCTGGATAGACCTTCTGACAACATCTACCTAGCAGCAGACAATGCCTCCCGGCATGGTGGTGAGGAAAATCGAAAATTGGAGGCAAGACTGTGGTTATAAAAAACTCTCCTAGCCACCTAACTCACCAGATCTCAATCCAATTGAGAACACCTGGGCTTTACTCAAAAGAGCCCTCACCAAGCGATTCTCCAGGCTTGAGAGAAGGCCCTATAGTGCTGCTGAGTTGTTTGAAGCAGCCAAGGAGGAATGGGAATTAATTCCCCAGAAGACATTGGATGCTTGGATAGATAGGATGCCTGAGAGAATTCAGGCTGTTTTGGATGCAGATGGAGGTCACACAAAATGGTAAAAATGTTTTTCTATTGTTTACTAGCTATATTATCATCATTTCTTTAATTGAATTATTTACATTTTTTTTGAATTTTCTATCATGTTGGGTTGTGGTTGTGCGGTTGCCGTGTAGGGGTGTGAAGACTTTCTGGGCAGGACTGTACTTGTATTCTCCCGGGAGTGGAAAAAGGGCTGTGTATTTGCAGTGCTTTTTTTTTGCTCCCCGTTTCAAAGAAGGGAATTTTCAACTTGATAGCACAACATTCAATTGTTCAAATTTTCTATAGTATGTTATTTTTGAATAGAGTATCACCAAATCTCAGTAGTTGGAACTATGACAATAATGACAAAACAGTCCAATCCATGCTTTAGGATACTTGTACGAGGCTGGCGACAAAAACCACCGGCAACAACCACAAATCTTGTGAACGAATGATCAACTATTTCAAAGGAACAACAATAGCTCAACAAGCAAAGTAGTAGGAAAATTCAGAAAAATCATGCATAGTAGAGAAGATGAACAGGAAAAAACAAAAAGTATCAAAACCGTGTTTGCATCCCTTTCCATTCCTTGACTTGCACGATCCTTACAGGCATAATATCTATACTCTTGTTCCAAGAAGATGGCTGTACATGATCACACTCTTCCTGAGCAGCTTTTCTCAAATCAAGGATGTTTTGAGGAAAGGTATCCCATGTCCAGATTCTTTACTTGAGAATCCGCCACATAGTCTGGATAGAATTAAGGTCATGCGATGAAGTGGTCAATTGTAAAGTCGAATACCAAACTGGTTTTTGGTCTTCCTCAACATCCTAGTCATTCTATAGATCGGGACTTGTTCTTCAATATACTGGGCTTTCGGTGATGCATTGTACTCAAGAAGATTCATTAAAGTTGGAGTAATAACAGGTTCAAGGAAATGATGTAAATAGTCATGAGCAATTACCCTTTTTGAACCTGTACCTTGGAGGAAGATGAGATGAGACTTTCAATCATAACTGATAGCTCTTAATACTATAAGGATACTCGTCTACTATGAAAACTATACTGCATTCAATGCTGATGGTGGCACTCTGCTGGAAGTTGAGTTACCCAAATACTCACCCTCAGAGATGTGTCAAAAATGCACTTGTCAGAAAATATATGCTTTCACTACTACTCAATTGGCTTAGACATCTGTTCATCAACATAAGCTTTACACTTCTGCTAATTCTGCTAATTGATAAAAGGCTTTTTACAAGTCATGCAGTGAGAGTAACCCTCCCTCTCTAACACTTGCTTAATAGTAGTTGTAGAGGCACTTAACCCTACCTTCTGCTGTAACGTATACCAGCTGAGTTGTCGCCCCTGCCAGCCTGTTTGGAGATGAAAGATTGCGTATCAGATAACACATTCAGAAAGGTACAGAGAATGCTCAGGATGGTGGTATTAATGGTCATAATGCTTCGACTTCTTCCAATTGCTTATAGTTTGTTTTGTAACTCCTGTCTCTCAAGAAATTACAGACTGAGACAATCCAGTATCTTATAGCATGAGAACTCAGGTTCACATGAGGGTATGCCATTCACCCCAAGGATTATTTTGTAACAGAGTAGCGTCATTTTCACATGAGGTGGAGTAATGCTCCAGTGGTTACTATGTGAAATATCTACCAGGGATTTTTGTTACCAGCCTTGTATATGGATAACAACTGCATAGCTGCTAGTTGAGAATGGTAGCAGTTCCAGCATATTGCTGGCAGATATATGGTAATGCATTTTTTTATTTTTGTTAAATCCTTGATTTCTTCATACTAAGTACATGGAAAATCTCAGCATGTACCTTAAGTTATGGCCTAATCACCACCCTCTACCAAACAAAAGAAACCTCGAATCCCAAAAGTAATAAAACTTAACAGTAACGATTATCTAGTTACTACTTCTAATTTGTCCAAAACAATTATCTCTCCCATGACGCCAATGCCATTCTTCATGTAGTAGGATAAGCCTCCTTTCCTATTGGGAAGTTTATCTTGCCTACTAAAATGTAGAATACCAAACCTTGAACTAGCTTAATACCACTTTCACTTCTCTTCCACAGCTGTGACTCCGGAGATATGTCAGGATATTCTTCCAAGTTACCTGACCTGGTGAATGCTTGTACCAGACAAGCCATTACATGCTCCCAAGTCTCATACTCTATATAGCATCTTTCACATTCCTGGGGGTGGTCTTAGTTGGACGAGACTGTATGCCTAGCCAATTAGTTCTTATAGGGTCTCATCTGGTGTATCCTTCCAGTCTGTAACATTGCAAACATCATGAAACTCAAGCAGTCCTTGAAGGAGGGCCTGTGCTGGTTGTAGCCAGGATAATCTCAGCTTCTCCATCTGCTCCAAACCACCTTTCGTATTCTATTCTTAGGACGGGCATATACCGCTACATCTATTGGGGTCACTTGTCTGAGATTGGTTGGCTTAACCAGTATGTCGAGACCTGAGAAGACTGTAGTTGTAGTAGCTACAACTTTATCTATTGGCAATTCCACCTCTCTCGTTGTAGTAGCAGTAGAAGACCATGTTTTGGGTTGTATTTTTCCCTTATTAGCACTGAATGCCTCTGATCAGTTGGTATCTACTTCAAACTGGCTCCTACGCGGGAAACTCATTGGAAGTATTGCCATAGCTAGGATGCTTTCTAGGATTACCATCATGAATCTGACTGCGGTCATCTGCTTTAGCTGTCTGAGCTATATGTCTATTGGGGCGAGACATGCTTTCGCTGATAGGATTGTGATGTTGGTTGTATCAGAGGCATTAGTGATCTACCTGAATACTTTATTCCATCGCTTTTGGATTGTTCCTGCCATTGTCTTGGATGGTTCAAGGACTTCCACTCCATACAACAGTGTGAGTACTATAAACCGTTTAGTGTACCTTCTTTGTACATATGGGTAGAGACCTTTGCCTAGTAGGAACGGTCATTGGATTCTCCAGAAAGCTGCCTGTACCAGTAACAGGCGCTATGTGAAGTGTGATGCCACTTCACTGTTATCCATCAGCCAATAACCTAGCCACCTAACTACTCCCTCAGTTGGCCTAATAATGTGACTCAGTCTAGTGACTATACTGTTAGCACGAGGACCATTTTCATTCCTCTTCTGCCAGTGCATGAGACCGGTATTGGTGATACTAAAAGTATGGCCTAAGCCTTAAGCTCTCCCTATTATTGCCCTGGTCTCCTCCTCCAATTACTGTGCATTCTGCTGCTAAGAGTTGGACATGACCACGGTCTGGAAGTCGTCCACACATGAAGATATAATCATACTCTGTACCTCACCCACAGGGTGAAATAGTGTGATGTAGATGATGAATAGGAGTGGAAATAGTGGTAAGCACTGGGGAATCCCTCTCTAGACTTCATGTGTCATCTTGGGCTACTTAGATAGGCTAGTATAATATCTCTGGTGGTGATAAAGCTTTGTATCTAAGTAACACTATACCACAGTACTGGTCAGGAGTTTGACAATTTGTCAATCTGCTTTTGGTGATCCACATTATCAAAGCTACCTTTAACATCCAAGAAGATGGTCGAAGCCTTCCTCCTTGCAAATTGGTCCTCCTTTATAAAATATTGGAGAGATTTGATGGCATCTACAGTCAATATTAGGCGGAAACAACCAGTATAGACTGGGAGTTGTCTAAGCCAATCGAGATTCGTTTATGTAGACAGAGATTTGTGTAAGAAGGCTTGGATGCTACTAGTTTCATTTATGACTACTAGGAGGACAAGAAAATAAAATAGAATTGTAAGAACAATATTATATTGTTAAGGTCTCTTCTGTATTGCTTGATAATAACTAACGCTTGGGAGGCACTTCGACATTCATATCCCACATCTGAGTATTCAGTGACTACATCTATCTAACATACAAAATATGTTTCTCTTGAAATCTAACTCACAACGTTGAGTACGCCACGAAGGTGTGAATACCAGGAGACCCTGAAAACCATCACACCCTCTTCGGTAATTACTATTTCTCTTCGAGAAGACATGTCACCAGTAGTAATTATACAATTCTCAGAGTCTTTAGTCCAGTAGCCCAGTTCTCAAGTCGAACTATGTTAGCTCCAATAGTCCTTTCCGTTGTCAAGAGAATCAGTCTCGATATGAAGTTGCCTTTGCATATATACCAGAGTCGATGACTTCTAGTTGTGATAACCCAACAACTAACTGATGGAATTTATTCTAATGACTATCTCTTCATAGTGGTGAAGTCATTCTATTTAATACTCTCCTAATTCCTCAGTTGGCATCTCTTATTATTATTATATTATTATATCTCATTACGCTTATGGAGCCTACAGCTATGAAGTGGCAACTACCTTACAGGAGACCATCCCCGTCAACTACATCCGTCTCCTAAACGATGTTTACAGCTTTTGAGTGGGCCAATGGCCATCCGCCATAATGAACAATAGGAAATCATCCACCTTGCCAACCGCCTAACTCATAAATAACAAAGGAAAGTACATGTAAAAGGAAACCTAAGTGGCCTTGGTCCGCCTCTCAGCAGCCACCTGGTTTGCCGTGATGTATGCTGCACACTCCTTGGAGGTTGCTAGGTGTGGTTCGCCACAGTTCTTGCATTTGATGATGGTATGGAGGCAGGGCTTGCCTTTGGTGGGGCAATCTGATCTGCCGCAAGTGTGGAGGTAGGTAGGGTGCTCCAGGGTGCAGATAGCACAGTAGGTAGTACCGGTACACTGGGTAGGGTGGTGTCCAAAGGCAAGGCATCTGGAACACTGGGTGTCAGGGCCAAAGGATAGGTAGCGTTGCACCTTAAACCTCTTGCCAAATAGAGAGAGGCCATTGCTGAGGGCTTTGTCTGTGTTGTCCTTACCAGCAATAGTGATAACCATTGTGGATGCTGCTTTGCCGGTGCGTTGGGTTTCAGTGGTGAGCCACCTGGGGGGGCGGGGAAGGTGAATGCCAGTGTTGAACTCCGCAATCTCTGACTTGACAGTGTTGAATCCCTCAGGAGTGGAGGGAACAGTGGTGGGGATGCCGTGTATGATGACCTCATACCAGACTTCATCCTGTCTGAGGCCAGTGGTGGCAGGTATAGTGGATCTTGCTGTTTCCTCAATTGCTGTTCTGTGTTGCTTGAGGACTTGGGCAGCCGTGATGGTGTCCTTGGTGAGGAGGAGGACATGGCGGTTGGGGGTGAACTCAATGGTTGCAATAAGAGGCTTCTTGATTGCAGTGTTGAAAGCGTTCCTGATGGTAGGAGTGTTGATGTCATCTGGGAGTGCTGTGCCATCTCTCTCAATGACAATCGTACCGTCGCGTTTTGTCAAAACTGCTGGTAAGGCAATCTTGCTTGGTGAGGATGCTGGGGGCTTGCTGGAGAGGTTTCTGGCAGCTCTCTGGGCCCAGGTTTGCTGTGGTTGTTGGGTAAGGGGGGGTGGTGTGTTCGCGAAGGTGGTGTTGCTGTGTTGTGGTTGGGCAACAAGGTGCGCGACTTGGGAGGTGAGGGCTGCTACTTTGGCTTTGAGGTCTTTGGTGTCTTCAATGTGTCGCTCCTGCACTACCATTAGGTGTGCTTCCATAGCTTTGAAAGCATCCTACAGGCCAGAGTAGGCAGTTCTCAAGGTATTGTATTCCTCTTTGAAAAAGGCGATGTTCTCATTGATTGCCTTTTCCCAGGCATCCTCTGAGTCTTGTGGGGGGGCGTCAGTCTGGACTGGGGAAGGAATGTCTTCCTCCATTCGAGTATCGTCAGGCGAGGTGGGGAGGATTGATGTTCCTCTGGTCTGGTGGGATTCTGGTAGGTGAAAAGGGCTGGCAAGAGGGTTCTTGCCACCCCTACCCTTGCCCAAGGGTCTGCGCGACATCAAGGGAGTTGTATGAGGGACTCAGTTGATAGGGGTGATGAAATAACAAATAAATTGGGATGATTTGTCTGTAAAAGTGGAGAATAGGGGGGATGAAGCGGTGATAACCGGTGGTTGACCAATGAGGTGAGGGCTCGGCGAAAAATTTGGTCTGGTTTTTTCTTTCGCTGTGGTTGTAACGGCAACGGAGTCTAGTTGGCATCTCTTGGTTGTTCTATGTAGAGGCAGTAGACCTTCATGTTATGTTGGTTATAATTCCCGCAACCATGGTACATCCCATATCATAGTTGCAACACTTCCTGGAGCTTATTGGCTTCTCTCGTAGTGCCTTCCAGATGCTCTAGACTCTTTCTGATTCTTGGAGGGTAGATGTGAATGCATTTGTTCTTTGTCTTGAACCTCCTATCATTCAAATCATATCCTTGTACGAAAATGTTCTATCACTTACAGCCCATGTCAAACTTGTCCTATATTTGAAGCCTAGTAACTCCCTGAGTAGTTGACGGACTGATCTCTTTCCACTTCCCAGGTCTTGACAGAGGTCCCCTCATATACATCCTACGAACAGCGTTCGGTCGGACGGATGGTAGTGATGTCTACAGTATTATTCTGACATCTTCAATTCTGTTGCCGAATAGTCACAAGATGTAACTAAGGTTGATGTGTATGATGATGCGCAGGTCCTGTAAGGGGGCCAGAGCGGGGTGTTGGAGATTGAGATATTCAAACTCGGGTAAGGGTTACCCTACTTAAGGTATTCCTAGGCGATTGGAATCGGGTACTCCTAATATGTGCTCCCTCCTCCATGCCTTCCCCTCAAACGCCACTTCAGTACGAAAATAAAAATTAAACATTAAGTGTCAAATAATTAATTTTAAACATTAAGCATTTAAGGACCGGATGAAAGCAGGATAAAAAACCTTCCCCGTTTGCTGGTCTACCGTAGGAAACCCTTTTTTTTATCATCCTTCCTCCGCCTGCTATGGCATTTCTGGATTATTGCGGTGGAATTCTTCCACGAACTACCTTGCATTATCCAATCCTGTTGTAGTCTCTCAAGTGTTCTCATCTTCAGAGAAACATTGCCATTTAACAAAGTACCATATCTTACGTATCTGTTGATAATGGCCACGAATTCCTTTCCTGTAAGAGCATATCTTGCTGCTTACAATTTTTTCTATCCCTCATTGTAGCTCACCCTCGATATCTTTGGGTTCCCGCAGAAGTTATTATCAGTCTGCTCGTACTGACTCCCTATAGGATTCCAACAGGGATACATGTAATACTGAGTGTATATTCCATCAATCCAATAAATTCAGTTTGGAAGCGCGGCTTTCTCGTTTCTCCAAGATCACGAAGGGCCCATCGAGTTTTGGACTTAGTCTCTTGGACTTCCAGCAAGTTCGAATGTTTTTCCCATTTAACATTACTTTATCACCAGGTTTGGAGTCTGGTTGTTGTTTGACCTTTCTGTTGTAATATTTCGCTATAGCTTCTCATATGTGTTTGTTCGATTGCTGCGCTTGCTCTTAAATCATTTTTATCCAGTTTGCATAACGAGTTGTTCCTGGATTATGCGCCTTGCATTCTTTCATCCATTTTGTTTGAGGATGAAACCCATAATTTGCATAGAATGGGATCATTCCTTGTGTATTGGTAGCCGAGCTATTGTAGGCATGTTTGTATAAAGGTACGAGTTAGTAGCAGTCATCCTGATCCTAGTTGACAAAACTTGGTTGGTACGTTCAGTTTGTCCATCGGTCTGTTGGTACTATGCCATTGACATCCTATCTTTTATACCCAACGCTTTGCACAAAGACTCCTAAAATTCTCCTGCAAACTTTGAATGCATATCCGAGAATATTTGTGATGGTAAGTTATGTAGCTTCCATATTTCTTTCGCGAAGGTGGTAGCAACATGCCTTCTAGTAGCCGATCCTTCTAGTTTGATGAAGTTGGCCATCGTGATGAATCGGTCAACCACTACCATTATTTGGGTACATCCTTAACTCTGCGGTAGTTGCGTTATGAAGTCTACAGATATATATGCCCAGGCTGCATACTGTATTGATTGCTGTTGAAGTAGGTCATACTTCGCATGGCTTGGTGACTTGTTATGTTGACAATCATCACATGACCGCACATAATCGCTTAGGCAATTATCCAGTCCTTTCCAATGGAAGTCTCGGATGATAATCTCGAGAGGTTTCTCCTGTCCAAAATGTCCTGCAATGTTAGTGTCATGACATCCTTTAGCTATCATGGTATGAAGGATCTGGTTGTTTGGTACAAATAATCTGTGCTTATAGTAAAGAAAATCATCAGCTAGGATCTAGTATTTCGGGAAAGGTTCATTATTATCTCGGAGTTTTTCCAACTCTTTTCTTCTATTAAGCAAATCTCTATCTTCTAGAATGGCGTTTTAAATGTGCTCCAGAGACTCAGTGTTGAATTTCTTTAACTCTTTACAGGCTAGTATGGTACTAGTCATGAGGGTTCATTCAGGTATTTCAGTTGCATTATACCAGTGTTTATTCTGACTCCTTGAGGCATAGAGTTGACTGACTACTGCTTTAATTTCTAGAATTGTCATGGCTTTCGTAGCAATATCTGTGCCACCAAAACCTGCCATTCCTCCTTCTGTTTTGTCCCAGCTATCTATTTCCATCATATCTGGGGTATTAATTTTTTCTATCACTAGTTGGACGATACAATCCCCATCTTTGATGTGACAGTCCACGTCTTGGTAGTTGAATAGTAGAACTTTAAGTTCTCAGGTATGGTATAATCCGCATTGATTACTCCGGTACCTGTTGAAATTCCGCTTTTAACTGCTAACCTACTTCTTGGAGTAATTCTTCCATATGTTCCAACCAGTAGTCCTACTGTCATACCAGTTCTTACTATCCTCTGTCCCCTTGCAAGCACTATGTCTTCTTGTAGAGCATAGAGATCATAGCCTGCTGCCATTCTTGAGCCTTTCGTTGGTAGCGTTGCGCTTGTGTCTAACCTTTTTACCTGAATGATGGAATTGGGATCGTTCCATTTGGGTACCTCTCGGATGTCGTCGGCACATATATTACCTCTGTGGCTTCCTGCAACTAAGCAGACTCGAATCTCCTCCATCTTAGTTCTCGTAACGGAACTGATCTAGAAATGTTCCGGCTTTAAGATCACTTGTTCGCGATGTGCATCTCCCTTCTCAGGATGGTACTCTGGCCATCGACTAAGTACATCTGGTTCTCCTCCTCTGGTTCCTGGGTGGTAAACAATTTTGAAATTGTAGTCTGCTAGCTTCTGTGCCCAGTGGATTTGGCGACCGCTCCAGACATTTGATGTAAGAAAATGTTGGAGGTTTTGATGATCGGGATAGATAGTAACTGGTTTTTTCGGTTCCAACTACTGGAAAGTACTGCTGCCATTCCTTGAATGCTTGTAGTATCGCCAATAGCTCTTTAACATGTATCTTGTAATTTTACTCTGCTGAATTTAGTTTGCCAGAATGAAATGCCCCTGGCTGTAGTCGTTTTTCCATAAACTGAGATAAGAGGCAACCTAAAGCCAAGTCGCTAGCGTCTGTTTCTACCTCCGTTTCACTTTTGGGAAAGACATGGTATAGGATAGGGGCAGATGTAATCCTTCCCTTAAGTTCTTGAAAGGCCGTTTCTTGTTCTAAGCCTCACTGGAACTTCTTTGGATCACCCTTCAATGTTTACGTCATTGGTGCACATATTTTGGATAAGTTTTCTATAAAACGTTGGTAGAAATTCGCAAACCCTAGGAATATTTGAACTTCTTTAACCAACGTAGGTAGTTCCCAGTTCAATACAGAATCCACATTTCACGTACTCATAGATACCCTACCAACGGTTACTATGTAACCTAAAAATACCCCCTCTTTTACATGGAAGAAAGATTTCTTTATTGAAATTACGAGTTGAAAATCTGCTAGTCTTTGTAGGACTTTTCTAACTAATTCCACATGTTCTTTCTCAGTCTTGGAGTAGATAAGAATAACATCGATGTAGCAGACCACCCATTGGTCCAAGAATTCCAGAAGAACTGCGTTCATAGTATCTTGAAATGTTGCCGGAGTGTGGCCTAGTCCGAATCGCATTACCTTA
The DNA here is from genome assembly GCA_006112555.1 of Tuber indicum. Classification (NCBI taxonomy): domain Eukaryota; kingdom Fungi; phylum Ascomycota; class Pezizomycetes; order Pezizales; family Tuberaceae; genus Tuber; species Tuber indicum. The sequence goes on along the minus strand of VBSK01000102.1, from coordinate 44,004 downwards.
TATTCGTAGTACTCATACATTGCTGGGAAAGCCGTTTTCCACTCATCCGCTCCCTATATTGGAATGAGATTATAGCTGTCATTTAGATCCATTTGCGAAAAGATGGTAGCTTCAACAACACGATTGTGTAGTTCGGACATTAGTGGTAGTGGATACTTATTTAAGATAGTAATTTTATTTAAGTTCCAGTAATCTACTACCAAATGAAGTGGTCTATCAGCCTTTTCTGTAAAAAGGATTGGAGCACCAAAAGGTAACTGACTTGGTAAAATTTTGCCTTGTCGGATCATGTTATTAAGGTATTCGCGCAAGGGTTTAAGCTGATTTTTGGATAATGGATCGATGGGTCCCTAGGAGGGTGTTGCTCCTTCAATTAGTTTAATTTCGTAGTCGAAGGTTCTTCCTTCTACTAATTTCGCTACTGTTTACTGTAGAAAAAGGTTTTTGGGTTCCCGAAAATGTTTAGGGACAGAGTCAAAGTCATCTTCGTTCAGATCTTTGAATGATCTGATTCTTCCGATCTGAATCGAATTTTCATCCCATGCTACTGACTTGTCGTATTCGAACATATCTACAATTCCTTTGTCTTCTTCTTCCATACTTGTAACTTTACACTTTGGGTCTTTAAATTCCCAATTATCACTGTCTCCAATGTTTGACGGGATATGTTCTGAATGACGGCACCCAAATGGAATAATCATTCCATAGTCTCCAGCCGGTGCGATTTTGCATGCAACTTCGGAAAAGCGATTATTGTATCCGATTTCAAGGCAGGACGGACGCATGTAAGGTTTTCCGCCCAATCCAGCTGCTATGCAATCAAATCCTTAAATGGTGACTGGATTTAGTCTTTCTATGAGTGGAATTTGTAAGTCCTTATAGACCTCTTTGTTAATTAGGAACACATTGGATCCTGAGCTCAATATAACGCTGATTTTACATTTTTGTCTAATTTGATTTAAGACATGGATTTAAGCATATCCCTTGGGACAGTCATATCTGATAGGTCTTGGTACATCAAACACACGTCACTTTGGATGAGAGGTCGAACGGTTATCTTTTCGTTTCGACATATCTCAGGTTTGATAACATCTACATCAGCAAAAATAAGACGGGCGTCAGGCGCTTGGGCTCCGTGTCCTGACACCCACACCGTAACCTGTGTGTCCCCTGCGTCCTATGCGTCTGGGACTGCGTCGCATCGCCATTTACACCCAGTATGTCCAGCTGTGCCACCTCCTCCACATTTGCATCCTCGGCGTCTCTCTTTCAGCTACACGTCCAATCCATGTCCCTAGTCTATCCCCCACCGATGTTTACCCTCTGTAGTCCTTAAGGACTTGTGCCATCACCACGTTGTGATGCCTGGTTTAAGTCACCTCCTCTATCCGCAGGTACCAGGAGCCACGATCACTTGCTTATATGTGTCTTGTTTCCGGCACCGTGTATATGCGTTCTGACACGGCCTAACATCGCCAAAAACTAGTTTCCTGACCCCCTTGCCCGGATCTCTTCTAATATCTGACCGTTGTCTTCTTGTTACCATTAGACAAAGGGCCGTGGACACAATGCTTTTCCAATAATGTGATTATTATTATTATTATTATAATTCATTACGCTTATGGAGCCAGAGGCTATGAAGCGGCAACTGACATACAAAATGGCACGCCACCCGCGCCTGGTCCCCGATATCTGTCTCCTAAATGTTAGTAGCAGCTTTTAATTGGACCCCCTGTCATAACGCTAACGACCCCTGTTACGAAAGAAATCCCCCCACCCGCCTTAAGCCTAACAAACAAAACAAACAAAACACAAGTAAGAGGAAACCTAATTAGCCTTTATCCGCCTCTCAGCAGCCACTTGGTTTGCCGCCAGGTATGTTGCACACTCCTTGGACGTTGCCATGTGAGGTTCGTTGCAGTTCTTGCACTTGATGGTGGTATGGATGCAGGCTTTGCCTTTGATGGGACAATCAGACCTGCCGCACGTGTGAAGATAGGTAGGGTGCTCATGGGTGCAGATTGCACAGTAGGTAGTGCCCGTACACTGGGTAGGGTGGTGACCAAATGCAAGGCATCTGGAACACTGGGTGTCTGGGCCAAAGGTGAGGTAGCGTTGGACCTTAAACCTTTTACCAAAGAGTGAGAGGCCTCTGTTGAGGACTTTATCTGTGCTGTCTTTGCCGGCAATAGTGATGACCATGGTAGATGCTGCTTTGCCTGTGCGTTCGGTGTCTGTGGTGAGCCACCTGGGTGGACGGGGAAGGTGAACGCCAGTGTTGAACTCCTCAATCTCTGACTTGACAGTGTGGAACCCCTCAGGAGTAAAGCGGACTGAGGTGGGGATGCCGTGGATGATGACCTTATGCCAAACTTCATCTTCTCTGAGGCCAGTGGCGGCAGGTATGGTGGATCGTGCTGTTTCCTCAATTGCTGTCCTGTGTTGCTTGAGGACTTGGGCAGCCGTGATGTTGTCCTTAGTGAGAAGAAGGACATGGTGGTTTGGGGTGAACTCAATCGTTGCAACGAGAGGCTTCTTAATTGCAGTGTTGAAGGCGTTTCGTATGGTAAGGGCGTTGATGTCTTCTGGGAGTGCTGTGCCATCTCTCTCAATGACAATCGTACGCTCGCGTTTGGTCAAAACTGCAGCTGTGGCAGTCTTGCTGGGTGAGGTTGCTGTAGGCTTGCTGGGGAGGTTTCTGGCCGATTTCTGGGCCGAGGTTTGCTGTGCTGGTTGGGTGGTAGGGGGGTGGGTGTTCGCAAAGGTAGTGTTGCTATGCTGGGGCTGGGCAACAAGGTGCGCGACTTGGGAGGTGACGGCTGCCACTTTGGCTTGGAGGTCTTTGGTGTCTGCAATGTGTCGTTCCTGAACTACCAGCATGTGTGCTTCCGTAGCTTTGAATGTATCCTTGAGCTCGCAGTAGCAGGTCTTCATGGTTTGTAGCTCTTCTTGTAGATAGGTGATATGTTGGTTGACTGCCTGTTCCCAGGCATCTTCTGTAGCAGGTGGAGGGGCGACAGTCTGGACAGGGGAAGGAACGTCTTCTTCCATCTGGGTGTCGTCTGGAGAGGTGGGGAGGATTGATGTTCCCCTAGTTTGGTGCGATTCTGGTAGGTGGAAGGGGCTGGCAAGAGGGTTTTTGCCACCCCTGCCCTTGCTCAGACGTCGTGAAGACGACATGAAGGGTGTAGGAGGGACTCTGTTGATAGGGGTGATGAAATAACAAATAAAGTGGGATGATTTGTCTGTAAAAGTGGGGAAAAGGGGCAGGTGAAGCGGTAAGAATTGGTGGTTGACCAATGAGGTGGGGGCTCGGTGAAAAATTTGGTGTGGTTTTTTCATTCGCTGTGGTTGTAACGGCAACGGAGTCGTTTCCAATAATGTGATGATGAGCCTAGGCCACGATTCCCCGTCCAGGCCATCCAGCACCCTACCGGCTCAATTATGATCCGACTCCCCAGAGCATCCGCGATCATGTTATCGATGTCACAATACCACCAACTCTCTTCATGCCTGCTTTGATCTGTCATACGTTTAATTCCTATCGTATTATTTCTATATGCCGAGTCGGCTCACCGTCCTTTAATCTCGATTACCCCCCGTGCCTCATCTGATACTTTTTCCCGACTCCGTTGCCGTTACAACCACAGCGAAAGAAAAAACCACACCAAATTTTTCGCCGAGCCCTCACCTCATTGGTCAACCACCAGTTATCACCGCTTCACCCATCCTTTTTCCCCACTTTTACAGACAAATCATCCCACTTTATTTGTTATTCCATCACCCCTATCAACTGAGTCCCTCATACAACCCCCTTGATGTCGCGCAGACCCTTGGGCAAGGGTAGGGGTGGCAAGAACCCTCTTGCCAGCCCCTTTCACCTACCAGAATCCCACCAGACCAGAGGAACATCAATCCTCCCCACCTCGCCTGACGACACCCAGATGGAAGAGGATACCCCTTCCCCTGTCCAAACAGTCGCACCCCCACCAGATTCAGAAGATGCCTGGGAAAAGGCAGTCAATGAACACGTCACCTATCTACAAGAGGAACTACAAACCATGAAGACCTGCTACTGCGAACTCAAAGATACCCTCAAAGCCATGGAAGCACACATGCTAGTAGTGCAGGAACGACACATTACAGACACCAAAGACCTCCAAGCCAAAGTGGCAGCCCTTACCTCTCAAGTCGCACACCTTGTTGCTTAACCACAGCATAGCAACACCACCTTCGCGAACACCCAACCCCCTCCCACCCACCCACCACAGCAAACCTGGGCCCAGAAAGGGGCCAGGAGCCTCCCTAGCAAGCCCCCAGCACACTCACCAAACAAAACTGCCACTACTCCAGTTTTGACCAAACGCGACCGTACGATTGTCATTGAGAGAGATGGCACAGCACTCCCTGACGACATCCACACCCTCACCATAAGGAACGCTTTCAACACTGCAATTAAGAGACCTCTTATTGCAACCATTGAGTTCACCCCAAACCACCATGTCCTTCTTCTCACTAAGGACAACATCACGGCTGCCCAAGTCCTCAAGCAACACAGAACAGCAATTGAGGAAACAGCAAGATCCACCATACCTGCCGCCACTGGCCTCAGACAAGGTGAAGTTTGGCATAAGGTCATCATCCACGGCATCCCCACCTCAGTCCCCTCTACTCCTGAGGGGTTCCACACTGTCAAGTCAGAGATTGAGGAGTTCAACACTGGCATTCACCTTCCCCGCCCACCCAGGTGGCTCACCACAGACACCCAACGCACGGGCAAAGCAGCATCTACCATGGTCATCACTATTGCCGGCAAAGACAGCACAGATAAAGCCCTCACCAGTGGCCTCTCACTCTTTGGTAAAAGGTTTAAGGTCCAACGCTACCTCACCTTCGGCCCAGACACCCAGTGTTCCAGATGCCTTGCATTTGGTCACCACCCTACCCAGTGTACGGGCACTACCTACTATGCAATCTGCACCCATGAGCACCCTACCTCCCTTCACACTTGCGGCAGGTCTGATTGTCCCACCAAAGGCAAAGCCTGCATCCATACCACCATCAAGTGCAAGAACTGCAACGAACCTCACATGGCAACTTCCAAGGAGTGTGCAACATACCTGGCGGCAAACCAAGTGGCTGCTGAGAGGCGGACAAAGGCTAATTAGGTTTCCTCTTACTTGTATTTCATTTGTTTTATTTGTTAGGCTTAAGGCGGGTGGGAGGATTTCATTTGTAAAAGGGGTCGTTAGTGTTATGACAGGGGGTCCAATCAAAAGTTGCTACTAACATTTAGGAGACGGATATCAGGGACCAGGCGCGGGTGGCGTGCCATTTTGTATGTTAGTTGCCGCTTCATAGCCTCTGGCTCCATAAGCGTAATGAATTATAATAATAATAATAATAATAATGATACTTTTTCCCGAGCTCATGTAGAGCGGACCATTAATGGTTCATCATGCCATATAGCTGGTGCCCCCGATTTACCAATCAATCTCATTGAATGTCAGTAAATCTATCTCGCTGCTAATGAGCCTTCGCAGCTCCACCTCCTGGATCCGATCCGCCATGCCAACGATGGTACCAATGTCCACAATGGTAAAGCTTCGCTTATTGTAATTTTCTGGCAGCTGTACGGTGACCATATCATGCGATTCTGATGGCTGTCCAGAGTTAAGTACGTTTAACATTTGAACAGTAGCCAATCTGTATGCTCTATCTTGGTGTCGGTAGTCTCAGAGTTTGAAGAGTGCATGGAGTTTTCCCGGAAGACGGCCTCTCACTGCACAACAGGTCTGTTCAAAGGACTCCGTTGCCGTTACAACCACAGCGAAAGAAAAAACCACACCAAATTTTTCGCCGAGCCCTGACCTCATTGGTCCACTACCAATTATCACCGCTTCACCCATCCCTCTTCCCCACTTTTACAGACAAAGCATCCCACTTTATTTGTTGTTCCATCAACCCTATCAACTGAGTCCCTCATACAACCCCCCTTGATGTCACGCAGACCCTTGGGCAAGGGTAGGGGTGGCAAGAACCCTCTTGCCAGCCCCTTTCACCTACCAGAATCCCACCAGACCAGAGGAACATCAATCCTCCCCACCTCGCCAGACGACACCCAGATGGAAGAGGATACCCCTTCCCCTGTCCAGAGAGTTGCACCCCCACCAGATTCAGAAGATGCCTGGGAAAAGGCAGTCAATGAACACGTCACCTATCTACAAGAGGAACTACAAACCATGAAGACCTGCTACTGCGAACTCAAAGATACCCTCAAAGCCATGGAAGCACACATGCTAGTAGTGCAGGAACGACACATTACAGACACCAAAGACCTCCAAGCCAAAGTGGCAGCCCTTACCTCTCAAGTCGCGCACCTTGTTGCTCAACCACAGCATAGCAACACCACCTTCGCGAACACCCAACCCCCTCCCACCCAGCCACCACGGCAAACCTGGACCCAGACAGCGGCCAGGACGGTCCCAAGCAAGCCCCCAGCACGCTCACTAAATAAAACTGCCACTTCTCCAGTTTTGACCAAACGCGACCGTACGATTGTCATTGAGAGAGATGGCACAGCACTCCCTGATGACATCAACGCCCTCACCATTAGGAACGCTTTCAACATTGCAATTATGAAACCTCTTGTTGCAACCATTCAGTTCACCCCAAACCACCATGTCCTCCTCGTCACCAAGGACACCATCACGGCTGCCCAAGTCCTCAAGCAACACAGAACAGCAATTGAGGAAACAGCAAGATCCACCATACCTGCTGCCACTGGCCTCAGACAGGATGAAGTCTGGCATAAGGTCATCATACACGGTATCCCCACCACTGTTCCCTCCACTCCTGAGGGATTCAACACTGTCAAGTCCCAGATTGAGGAGTTCAACACTGGCATTCACCTTCCCCGCCCACCCAGGTGGCTCACCACAGACACCCAGCGCACAGGCAAAGCAGCATCTACCATGGTCATCACTGTTGCCGACAAGGACAGCACAGATAAAGCCCTCAACAGAGGCCTCTCACTCTTTGGTAAAAGGTTTAAGGTCCAACGCTACCTCACCTTTGGTCCAGACACCCAGTGTTCCAGATGCCTTGCATTTGGTCACCACCCTACCCAGTGTACGGGCACTACCTACTGTGCAATCTGCACCCATGAGCACCCTACCTACCTTCACACTTGCGGCAGGTCTGATTGTCCCACCAAAGGCAAAGCCTGCATCCATACCACCATCAAGTGCAAGAACTGCAACGAACCTCACATGGCAACTTCCAAGGAGTGTGCAACATACCTGGCGGCAAACCAAGTGGCTGCTGAGAGGCGGACAAAGGCTAATTAGGTTTCCTCTTACTTGTATTTCATTTGTTTTATTTGTTAGACTTAAGGCGGGTGGGAGGATTTCATTTGTAAAAGGGGTCGTTAGCGTTATGACAGGGGGTCCAATTAAAAGCTGCTACTAACATTTTGGAGACGGATATCAGGGACCAGGCGCGGGTGGCGTGCCATTCTGGATGTTAGTTGCCGCTTCATATCCTCTGGCTCCATAAGCGTAATGAATTATAATAATAATAATAACAGGTCTGTTCACCACCGGTTTGTATCCAAACCCAATCATTGAGACTTGTTTGGTTTTGGAAGAGGTCAGCGCCAGTACAACGTGCTCGGTCGATGTAGAGGTCGGTTTTCTGTAATGTAGGACCCGGAATTGCAAGCTCCGTCATTTGTTTAACTGCTAGAAATCACAGTATACCTGGATCCTCTGGAAGGCTGTGCTTAACTGGCGTACTCTGCCGGCTATATCGAACCAATTCTATATATTCGTAACGTCGTTTGAGATGCCCAAGACCTGGCAACCATCTTGAAGGTCGGCCGCATTATGACGATGTCCTTTGAGGACCCTGCGACACAGGGGTCACGGAAATTCGGTCCTGGTTTTGTCAAGAAGATCTATGATGTCTGGCGGAATATCAGCTCCGCAATGTCGTAGGGCATCTGGCTTCAAAAGTCTAATTCGGATTGAGGGGTAGTGCAAGTAGTTATGAAGGATCTGCCTTGCGGCGTCATTTTCTTTCAAACGTCGCCATCCATCTTTGATTTGTTCCTTATGTACCAGCTCGGTAAAGTCAGTAGAATACTGCGGAATGTTACCAAACTGGTACATATAATCACGGTAGTGAGCAAGTAGAAGCATATTAATGAAGTTGAAATGGGATTCCGCTTGGATCAATTCCATACGTTGTTCGTTCTCTTCCTGCCGTTGTGTTAAGGGGTCCTGTTCCTATATCAGTTCACGCGACAGGCAACAATACTTCTCTTATAGTGTCTATGACACTATGTATTTCCTTCTAATAGTATGCCTTAATACTATTACTTTTCTTCGTCGTTCTCGTATAGTGTTCGTTCACACTATTACCTTTTCTCTTGTTACACTTAGTAGTCGTAGAGGCGTTCCTCTTCTACTAAGTTCGTGTAACTATCGTGAGGTAGATAGAATAAAGTAAATTCGTTCTTAAAACAATAAGTAGGAAAATAACTTAGATGGTTGCGTGAAGAACTAACTAACTCGCCTCCGAGGACTCCTTATATATCCTTCCCTCAACCCGCTTACAAATCAAACCAAAGGCAGTCTGCCTTGCCAGTCTGCCTTGCGCAGCCTCCTTGCGCAGCCCCATGACCTCTGAATAGATCATGTGCGTGAAACATAACATAAAACATAACATAAACCTAACGAGTCCGCCTTGCGCACAGCCTCGTTGCATAGCCTCCTTATGCAGCCCCGTGACTTCTAAATAAGTCTCGTGCGTGAAATATAACAAATGAAACCTCAACGAGTCTGCCTTGCAGTCTGCCTCGTTGCATAGCCCATCATAAATCACATGCGTGAAAACATAAATCATAACATAAAACAAACTTCATAACAAAAGAAACTCATAAACCAATTTCGTAACAAATGAAACATACTAGCTAACTAATAAAATCTACTATGTCCGATCTAGAATCGTGACACGTTGCTGTTCTTCCACATGGCATTGTTTTGATTGGACGAGAGATGGATTTACTATCGTCCTGCAATATCGTAGCACCTGACGCAGCTCGTGAATCTTCACCTGAGTCCGTTTTGACACCCTAAACCCCAAGAAGACATCCTTCGTGGCGTGACACTCATCAAGATTCTGATCCAGATAAAGAAGGGTCTCAGGTGTGTGACATTGGTATTGCGCCATCAAACTGATATCGGGTGGTAACCTGACACACCAGAGGGAATGTTTGAAAGGTTGCTGTTGCGTACTATTTGGGTGTGTTAAGTCGACAGTGAGAACTCCCAAAAGGCAACGTTCCAAGTTCCTCATCACCATTCCTTGCCACTGCGTAACCTCGGAGTATGTCTTTTTGGGTATTGAAAATCGCGGGTAAGGTGGTTAATCTTTCCAGGCCCCATGGAATATGTATAATCATCAGTGTTTTTTAAGAAAAGGTTGAAGCCATTCCATCATGTGCATGAGTATTCCGAGATAAATATTATGAAGCAAATCTGACTGGTGCAGATTGCCAGATGAAACAGGAGGAAGTCCATGAAAAATATTTCGACCGATCTTGACACCAAGAGCATCATGAGTGATGCGGGCGTCGGCCGCCAAAGACTTCTCCAACCCAGAATGAATTTCTTGCTCTAGGGGCTTGTATTTCGCATAGTCCCTTAGTGGATACTTCTCCCGGGTGTTCTATCCCAACATATCCGTGGATATCTCACATTTAGATAAGGCGTTAGGTTTTACTCTATGAAGTGTGACGTTTTCCATATGGTCCGCAATCCATAATACAATGACGGGCATACGAAGCCATACTTTACTATCAGCATAGTCAATTGGCACATCAATGAGCGCAGTGTGCTGTAATGGCTCGAATAGTAGGTCGAATACGCCTTGTACTATGTCGGCGTCGATGTGTCTCTGGAGTTTATTGGTAGAAGAGGAGTGTGGGGCTTTGTACGAGACAGGCAATAGCGCATCAAGCAGGATTGCCATTGAACCAGGTTTGTTATGCTTAGTTGACGGAAGATTTAAAATTGTGATATATACAAGCCATGCCTTCTTGTCATCAAAAAGGTTAATGAAGTGTGTCTGATCGGACATCCCAATAATCGGAAGGACAGTCACACCAGGTACTAGTGTTTCTTACCATCCGTTAGCCGTTGTTTTATTAAAAGCGGTACATACGGTGTAGGTTCAATACCTGCATGTCCCACCACCAGTTTGCCTTATACATTTCCCCATATACTCTCTGTCCACAGGAACCATATTCACGTTGGAGCCCTTGAACAAAATTGGCTTGTTAAGCTATCTGCCGAAAAAGTTATCGGACACAGACTAGACTGTTGTGGTAGAAGAAAGGTAACATTCTCACCCCGTCCTCAACTTTACCTTCGAGTTATTATTATTGTTATTATAATTCATTACGCTTATGGAGCCAGAGGCTAAGAAGCGCCAACTAACATATAAAATGGAACGCCACCCACGCCTGGTCCCTGATATCCGTCTCCTAAATGTTAGTAGAGCTTTTGATTGGACCCCCTGTCATAACGCTAACGACCCCTTTTACAAATGAAATCCTCCCACCCGCCTTAAGCCTAACAAATAAAACAAATGAAATACAAGTAAGAGGAAACCAAATTAGCCTTTATCCGCCTCTCTGCAGCCACTTGGTTTGCCGCCAGGTATGTTGCACACTCCTTGGAAGTTGCCATGTGAGGCTCGTTGCAGTTCTTGCACTTGATGGTGGTATGGATGCAGGCTTTGCCTTTGGTGGGACAATCAGACCTGCCGCAAGTGTGAAGGTAGGTAGAGTGCTCATGGGTGCAGATTGCACAGTAGGTAGTGCCCGTACACTGGGTAGGGTGGTGACCAAATGCAAGGCATCTGGAACACTGGGTGTCTGGACCAAAGATGAGGTAGCGTTGGACCTTAAACCTTTTACCAAAGAGTTAGAGGCCTCTGTTGAGGACTTTATCTGTGCTGTCTTTGCCGGCAATAGTGATGACCATGGTAGATGCTGCTTTGCCTGTGCGCTGGGTGTCTGTGGTGTGCCACCTGGGTGGGCGGGGAAGGTCAATGCCAGTGTTGAACTCCTCAATCTCTGACTTGACAGTGTGGAACCCCTCAGGAGTTGAGGAGACTGAGGTGGGGATGCCGTGGATGATGACCTTATGCCAAACTTGATCTTGTCTGAGGCCAGTGGCGGCATTATTATTATTATTGTTATAATTCATTACGCTTATGGAGCCGGAGGCTATGAAGCGGCAACTAACATACAAAATGGCACGCCACCCGCGCCTGGTCCCTGATATCCGTCTCCTAAATGTTAGTAGCAGCGTTTGATTGGGCCCCCTGTCATAACGTTAACGACCCCTTTTACAAATGAAATCCTCCCACCCGCCTTAAGCCTAACAAATAGAACCAATGAAATACAAGTAAGAGGAAACCTAATTAGCCTTTGTCCGCCTCTCAGCAGCCACTTGGTTTGCCGCCAGGTATGTTACACACTCCTTGGAAGTTGCCATGTGAGGTTCGTTGCAGTTCTTGCACTTGATGGTGGTATGGATGCAGGCTTTGCCTTTGGTGGGACAATCAGACCTGCCGCAAGTGTGAAGGTAGGTAGGGTGCTCATGGGTGCAGATTGCACAGTAGGTAGTGCCCGTACACTGGGTAGGGTGGTGACCAAATGCAAGGCATCTGGAACACTGGGTGTCTGGACCAAAGATGAGGTAGCGCTGGACCTTAAATCTTTTACCAAAGAGTGAGAGGCCTCTGTTGAGGGCTTTATCTGTGCTGTCTTTGCCCGCAATAGTGATGACCATGGTAGATGCTGCTTTGCCTGTGCGTTGGGTGTCTGTGGTGAGCCACCTGAGTGGGCGGGGAAGGTGAATGCCAGTGTTGAACTCCTCAATCTCTGACTTGACAGTGTGGAACCCCTCAGGAGTAGAGGGGACTGAGGTGGGGATGCCGTGGATTATGACTTTATGTCAAACTTCATCTTGTCTGAGGCCAGTGGCGGCAAGTATGGTGGATCTTACTGTTTCCTCAATTGCTGTTCTGTTTTGCTTGAGGACTTGGGCAGCCGCGATGTTGTCCTTAGTGAGAAGAAGGACATGGTGGTTTGGGGTGAACTCAATCGTTGCAATAAGAGGTTTCTTAATTGCAGTGTTGAACGCGTTCCTTATGGTGAGGGTGTTGATGTCATCAGGGAGTGCTGTGCCATCTCTCTCAATGACAATCGTACGGTTGCGTTTGGTCAAAACTGGGGAGGTGGCAGTTTTGTTTGGTAAGTGTGCCGGGGGCTTGCTAGGGAGGGTCCTGGCCGCTTTCTGGGCCCAGGTTTGCTGTGGTGGCTGGGTGGGAGGGGGTTGGGTGTTCGCGAAAGTGGTGTTGCTATGTTGAGGTTGGGCAACCAGGTGCGCGACTTGGGAGGTGAGGACTGCCACTTTGGCTTTGAGGTCTTTGGTGTCTTCAATGTGTCGTTCCTGCACTACTAGCATGTGTGCTTCCATGGCTTTGAGGGTATCTTTGAGCTCGCAGTAGCAGGTCTTCATGGTTTGTAGTTCCTCTTGTAGATAGGTGACGTGTTCATTGACTGCCTTTTCCCAGGCATCTTCTGAATCTGGTGGGGGTGCGACTGTCTGGACAGGGGAAGGGGTATCCTCTTCCATCTGGGTGTCGTCAGGCGAGGTGGGGAGGATTGATGTTCCTCTGGTCTGGTGGGATTCTGGTAGGTGAAAGGGGCTGGCAAGAGGGTTCTTGCCACCCCTACCCTTGCCCAAGGGTCTGCGTGACATCAAGGGGGTTGTATGAGGGACTCAGTTGATAGGTGTGGTGGAACAACAAATAAAGTGGGATGATTTGTCTGTAAAAGTAGGGAAGAGGGATGGGTGAAGCGGTGATAATTGGTGGTTGACCAATGAGGTGAGAGCTCGGCGAAAAATTTGGTGTGGTTTTTTCTTTCGCTGTGGTTGTAATGGCAACGGAGTCTACAGAAGAATGTGTTCTGGTGTTTAGAGTGCTGGTGTCTGTCTATCACAGGTACAGCTGGTTTGAACATTCTCATCCAATCTAGACAGACAAGATTTGAAATATCCATGGCCAAGTCTGAGTTGTGTGACTGTTGCAAGCTGATGTCTAGACAGTTGGTAGAAGTGTGGTGGTGGTCTGAGTTTGGGGAGGTGGAAGTGGATGGACCTGAAGTGTCTACCTTTCCTGGTATCTGGCAGTTGAGTCCAGTACTGGTGCCAGGCAGGAAGGGCAGACTGCTTGATCTGTTTCTTCAATTTGGTCAGTGAAAGGTAACTGTCCTGTGTGGGTTGGGGATACTCAGCTGCTTGTTTTGCTAAACTGTCAGCTTCATCATTGCCCTGAATACCTGTATGCCCAGGAACCCAGTGAAGATGAAGCTGTAGATCAAAGTCAGAGAGGAGTAGGTCCATGGTGAGCTGTTGAATCTGTTGTGAAACATGTTGGCCTGGGTGAGGGGATAGGCTGTAAGAGTTGAGAATTGCTGCTTGGTTGTTTGTAAAGATCCAGATGTGCTTGAAAGATAGGCTGGTCTTGCTTGCTTCTGTGAGTGCTCTGGCAATACCTACCAATTCCTCATCATAAACCTTCATATCCAACCCAAGTCCCACACTCCACCTGCCCACAATCTTACCACCATGCATCATAACCACTCCTGCTCCTACTCCTCCACTCTCCAGTTCACTTACATCTGTGTAGAGAATCAGGTTGTCTCCATTGTTGATCTGGTTGAATAGGATATTATGTTGTCTGGCTGCTGCTTCTTTGTCTTCAGGGCTGATAAATTATTATTATTATTATTATTATAATTCATTACGCTTATGGCGCCAGAGGCTATGAAGCGGCAACTAACACACAAAATGGCACGCCACCCGCGCCTGGTCCCTGATATCCGTCTCCTAAATGTTAGTAGCAGCTTTTGATTGGACCCCCTGTGATAACGCTAACGACCCCTTTTACAAATGAAATCCTCCCACCCGCCTTAAGCCTAACAAATAAAACAAATGAAATACAAGTAAGAGGAAACCTAATTAGCCTTTGTCCGCCTCTCAGCAGCCACTTTGTTTGCCGCCAGGTATGTTGCACACTCCTTGGAGGTTGCCATGTGGGGTTCGTTGCAGTTCTTGCATTTGATAGTAGTGTGGATGCAGGCTTTGCCTTTGGTGGGGCAATCAGATCTGCCGCAGGTGTGGAGGTAGGTAGGGTGCTCCTGGGTGCAGATTGCACAGTAGGTAGTGCCGGTACACTGGGTAGGGTGGTGTCCAAAGGCTAGGCATTTGGAACACTGGGTGTCTGGACCGAAGATGAGGTAGCACTGGACCTTAAATCTTTTACCGAAGAGTGAGAGGCCTCGGCTGAGGGCTTTATCTGTGCTGTCTTTGCCGGCAATAGTGATAACCATGGTAGATGCTGCTTTGCCTGTGCGTTGGGTGTCCGAGGTAAGCCACCTGGGTGGGCGGGGAAGGTGATTGCCAGTGTTGAACTCCTCAATCTCTGACTTGACTGTGTTGAATCCCTCAGGAGTAGAGGGGACTGAGGTGGGGATGCCGTGGATGATGACCTTATGCCAAACTTCATCTTGTCTGAGGCCAGTAGCGGCAGGTATGGTGGATCTTGCTGTTTCCTCAATTGCTGTCCTGTGTTGTTTGAGGACTTGGGCAGCCGTGATGTTGTCCTTGGTAAGGAGGAGGACATGGTGGTTTGGGGTGAACTCAATGGTTGCAATAAGAGGCTTCTTAATTGCAGTGTTGAAAGCGTTTCTGATGGTGAGGGTGTTGATGTCATCTGGGAGTGCTGTGCCATCTCTCTCAATGACAATCGTACGGTCGCGTTTGGTCAAAACTGGAGCAGTGGGAGTTTTGTTTGGTAAGTGTGCTGGGGGCTTGCTAGGGAGGGTTCTGGCCGCTTTCTGGGCCCAGGTTTGCTGTGGTGGCTGGGTGGGAGGGGGTTGGGTGTTCGCGAAGGTGGTGTTGCTATGCTGTGGTTGAGCAACAAGGTGTGCGACTAGAGAGGTAAGGGCTGCCACTTTGGCTTGGAGGTCTTTGGTGTCTGTAATGTGTCGTTCCTGCACTACTAGCATGTGTGCTTCCATGGCTTTGAGGGTATCTTTGACTTCGCAGTAGCAGGTCTTCATGGTTTGTAGTTTCTCTTGTAGATAGGTGATGTGTTCATTAACTGCCTTTTCCCAGGCATCTTCTGAATCTGGTGGGGGTGCGACTGTCTGGACAGGGGAAGGGGTATCCTCTTCCATCTGGGTGTCGTCAGGCGAGGTGGGGAGGATTGATGTTCCTCTGGTCTGGTGGGATTCTGGTAGATGAAAGGGGCTGGCAAGAGGGTTCTTGCCACCCCTACCCTTGCCCAAGGCTCTGCGCGCTATCAAGGGGGTTGTATGAGGGACTCAGTTGATAGGGGTGATGGAATAACAAATAAAGTGGGATGATTTGTCTATAAAAGTGGGGAAGACGGATGGGTGAAGCGGTGATAATTGGTGGTTGACCAATGAGGTGAGGGCTCGGCGAAAAATTTGGTGTGGTTTTTTCTTTCGCTGTGGTTGTCACGGCAACGGAGTCCTATTACAGGCTACTAGTAATATTCTTGATGCTACACTTGACTATCGTTCAAAACCAACAACTGTTTGAAACTTGAGCGCAGTTTATATCGGTTGAAGCAATCCAGTCTTAACTGGTACAAGACCTTGGATTGTCATCTCACTGGTACCATGGGACTTGGCAGATCAAAGATAGAGGCCGGACTATACTTAGGACCCGGTGGGGAGATAATGCTTGTATGGGTGAATGACGTACTCCTGATTGGCAACAAGCAGCAAGTGAGGCAGATGGAGGCGGCCATGAGTTGCAAGTTTCAAATTAAAGCATTAGGCGATGTTGAGTTTTTTCTTAGCCTGAAGGTGGACCGAATTCGGGAGCAGAGAATACTTTGTTTAAGTCAGGAGGCATATTTGAGCAAGATTTTGGAAAGATTTGAGATGTCACAATGTAACTCAGTTACAACACCTATGGACCATGGCTTAGTTCTCCAGGCAACAACAGAACAGGATGAGTTATGTGACAGGATTCTTCATCAGGAAGCAGTGGGGAGTATTATTTATGCCTCAATTACCTGCCGACCTGACCTCGCATTTGTTGCAGGATACTTGGGACACTTTGCAGCAAAGCCAGGCAAGCAACACTGGGGTGCAGTCCGCCGAGTTTTGAGATACATACAAGGAAGTAAGAAGTGGAGTTTAAAGGTTGGTGGTATCGATAGAGGAGGGAAACTGGAAACCTTTGCCGATGCGGATTTTGCTGGAGAGGATATGTTAATGAAATCAACAACTGGTTTAGTCATGCAAGATCCTGCAAGGTCAACCATTATGTGGAAATCTGTGAAACAGGCAACTACAGCAAAATCAACCGCTGAAGCAGAATTTACAGCAACTGCATGCGCAGTAGAAGAAGCATCGTGGTATCAGCGTATCAGAGGAGAATTGTTCTCTAGCTGTGAAGTTAGAAATGACTCTTTTGGAAAGGTGGAGGTGACCCATGTCTATAATGATAACCAGGCTTGCATTCAGAATTTGTTGAGTGGCAGATATAGGCCAACTACGAGGCATGTTGGAGTACGATATTATTGGTTAACAGATATGGTTGAAAGTGGAGAAGTAGAGTGGAGCATCTGAGTACCCAGGAGATGGTAGCAGATGGTTTAACTAAGGGACTTAATGTCACTAAACATCAAAAGTTTGTAAAAATGCTGGGACTAATGGTAGTACCATATCAGGGGGAGTGATGGAGAAAGGATAAATATGGTACTAGGACATAGGTTAATATTATAGATCAAGCTCAGGATGACATAGAATGATAAGGTTAGAAGGAAAACGTAGTCACAAGTGCTATTAGAGTTTAGATAGGAGAACACACAAGTGATGAAGAACTTGTATATAAAGAGACATCAGCCAGCATTATGGTTGGTGTCACACATTACTGAAAATAAGAAACCAACAACTTTTTCCTTCTTTACTACATCTTCGATCTTACCGATTACTATCATCTCCTTTGATATCATTTTTTTTGTGTTGTTTTTCCTCTGGGATCAGCATTGTTTGATTATTGGGATTTCCGGAATCTGAGCCAGTTCATGATACCAGTAGTAATGTTACCATTGGACGCCGTTACCTAGTACTAGCACTTATCGAACTGGCTCTTCTCACATTCCTAGTCTCTAAATGGCCTAGCGCCACCTGGATGACAATGCGATTGGGTAGCTCTTTCCAAATTATTACACATGTTCAACGCCCAGAGATGAGGTTAGCTACCACTGCCCGTTATTTGGCATAGCATCTGGCTTGCCAGTAATCTTTGTCGTTAACGAGTACCGCTGGTAGCAAGATTTTACCACATGATCAAATTTAGGGACCACTGTATTTAATCTAGCGTAAAATTCACACTGGGATCCCAGAGCATTGGACAACCAACCCTGAAGAACATAAATCTATCTGTTAATTTCAAGTCATGAACTTGAAGATACTACATTAACATGAAAACTGGACCTCATTTATACGAAGATGTGGCTACAACTATCAGTCCTTTATTAGCTTTATATTAGTATTTCTTACCATATAAGATATCATGCCTCGTATTTGAAAACATAAAATTAAACAAAGACTTCGTCCACAACAGATTTGAGATTCACACTGCTTACATATATCCGGAATCCTTACTTGACATTCAATGACCTGTCACAGGATGTACAAGAAATATCAAACAAATACACGGAGTCAGCCAACCTCCCAAGTAGGCATATCAAATCGACATAAAGGTGACATTGGATTAGACACCGTGGGATCAGCGAAATCGATGTGGTCAATACAGCAACACAAGTCAGTCAATTGCCAAAGGACACTTTCGAACAAAGTGCTCCTACGCCGTAATTTGTCTCCGCTACCGATATTAAGCACAAAGCTAGGAACACCACCAAAGCTTGGACGGTGGGGTACAACCTGGACCACAGCATATAACACACAAGTGATAGAACCAGAAGGACAAGAAGGTCGACACCTTGTCCGTCTAAGTGACAGTACCAGTGACCAGTACCAAAGCTCACCTGGATCCGATATGGGAGAATCAGACATGGAACCTGACACCTAAGAGATTGATAATGCAGATATCAATTCATTGTGTTTATTATTATTATTATAATTCATCACGCTTATGGAGCCAGAGGCTATGAAGCGGCAACTAACATACAAAATGGCACGCCACCCGCGCCTGGTCCCTGATATCCGTCTCCTAAATGTTAGTAGCAGCTTTTAATTGGACCCCCTGTCATAACGCTAACGACCCCTTTTACAAATGAAATCCTCCCACCCGCCTTAAGCCTAACAAATAAAACAAATGAAATACAAGTAAGAGGAAACCTAATTAGCCTTTGTCCGCCTCTCAGCAGCCACTTGGTTTGCCGCCAGGTATGTTGCACACTCCTTGGAGGTTGCCATGTGGGGTTCGTTGCAGTTCTTGCATTTGATAGTAGTGTGGATGCAGGCTTTGCCTTTGGTGGGGCAATCAGATCTGCCGCAGGTGTGGAGGTAGGTAGGGTGCTCCTGGGTGCAGATTGCACAGTAGGTAGTTCCGGTACACTGGGTGGGGTGGTGTCCAAAGGCTAGGCATCTGGAACACTGGGTGTCTGGACCAAAGGTAAGGTAGCGTTGGACCTTAAACCTTTTACCAAAGAGTGAGAGGCCTCTGTTGAGGACTTTATCTGTGCTGTCTTTGCCGGCAATAGTGATGACCATGGTAGATGCTGCTTTGCCTGTGCGCTGGGTGTCTGTGGTGAGCCACCTGGGTGGGCGGGGAAGGTGAATGCCAGTGTTGAACTCCTCAATCTCTGACTTGACAGTGTGGAACCCCTCAGGAGTTGAGGGGACTGAGGTGGGGATGCCGTGGATGATGACCTTATGCCAAACGTCATCTTGTCCGAGGCCAGTGGCGACAGGTATGGTGGATCTTGCTGTTTCCTCAATTGCTGTTCTGTGTTGCTTGAGGACTTGGGCAGCCGTGATGTTGTCCTTAGTGAGAAGAAGGACATGGTGGTTTGGGGTGAACTCAATCGTTGCAACAAGAGGCTTCTTAATTGCAGTGTTGAAGGCGTTTCGTATGGTAAGGGCGTTGATGTCATCTGGGTGTGCTGTGCCATCTCTCTCAATGACAATCGTAAGGTCGCGTTTGGTCAAAGCTGCAGCTGTGGCAGTCTTGCTGGGTGAGGTTGCTTTAGGCTTGCTGGGGAGGCTTCTGGCCGCTTTCTGGGCCCAAGTTTGCTGTGCTGGTTGGGTGGTAGGGGGGTGGGTGTTCGCAAAGGTAGTGTTGCTATGCTGGGGCTGGGCAACAAGGTGTACGACTTGGGAGGTGAGGGCTGCCACTTTGGCTTGGAGGTCTTTGGTGTCTGCAATGTGTCGTTCCTGAACTACCAGCATGTGTGCTTCCATAGCTTTGAATGTATCCTTGAGCTCGCAGTAGCAGGTCTTCATGGTTTGTAGCTCTTCTTGTAGATAGGTGACATGTTGGTTGACTGCCTGGTCCCAGGCATCTTCTGTAGCAGGTGGAGGGGCGACAGTCTGGACAGGGGAAGGAACGTCTTCTTCCATCTGAGTGTCGTCTGGAGAGGTGGGGAGGATTGATGTTCCTCTAGTTTGGTGCGATTCTGGTAGGTGGAAGGGGCTGGCAAGAGGGTTTTTGCCACCCCTGCCCTTGCCCAGATGTCGTGAAGACGACATCAAGGGTGTAGGAGGGACTCTGTTGATAGGGGTGATGAAATAACAAATAAAGTGGGATGATTTGTCTGTAAATGTGGGGAAAAGGGGCCGGTGAAGCGGTGAGAATTGGTGGTTGACCAATGAGGTGGGGGCTCGGCGAAACATTTGGTGTGGTTTTTTCTTTTGCTGTGGTTGTAACGGCAACGGAGTCTTCAATTCATTTTGATGGCCTGGTCTGTCCTAAGCCACCAGCAGACCACGATATCATTGCTTAACAGTTCGGATTGCTGCCATTCCCAGATCAGAACCCACTAATCGGGCACAGCTGACGCCCGCCATTCATTTCCAATTAATTAGTAGGAAGGCATATAGTCTCCAACGTTCCTGTCATTAAGTATACCAAGATTTTCATCACCCCACAGCAGCAGCGGTGCTCCTGCATCTGGTATCAGGATCTCTAGTTCCGCCCCTATAACATAAGCGTACTATCTGGTTACTGCTGGATTGGAGTTAATTCTCAACTCAATCTAGTAATGGGCGCAGAGTGGGCTATATTGGAGTTCGTGAAGTCACTCATGCTGCAGTACACTCTGTTTGAAGCTCCAGTCCCAAACCAGCTTTCTTTGACAGGCCAGGTTCTGAAGGTCTGGGCTGCTGCTCTCCAGAAGAGTGTAGATAGTGAACGGGCTGGACCTTCAGAGCAGTACATGAATTTAGTAAGTCAACTCGGTTGGGCTTATTGCGACAAGATGCAGTATATGGTACTAACGTGGACACGTAAGACAAAAGCATACTAGTGTATGCTCACAGTTTGTATACCATGTAAAAAACCACATTGTAAAGTTATATGAACTGCTAGAAGATCCGAGTATGACCGCGTGTAGCATGCATTATCTGCAGAAACAGGACTGGTTCATGTCTGACCCAAGAGGGTACGAGGTTCGTAAGACATGCCCAGCTGCTCCAGAGTGATCCCTAACTATTGTTATTAAGCTCAATGCAGAATCTGACACTGCGATTTGTTACATGGTAGATTGGAGATGCGATCTATGTTAAGTACTTTGCCGATAAGAAAATACTTGGTATTGTTGATCCTGACTTTTTGTGGCGGATTAAGGGGACTATGATCTGCTTAATGTGTGCCATAATCTGTCACACACTACACGCGTGGAAAACAGGGATATATCAAGAGCCAAGAGACTTCAAGCTGGAGGTGACTAGAGGTAAGAGTCTGCTAATCTTCTAATATTTTATGCGACCACACTGCTATCTTGTTGCTGAATGCCCAAGGTATTTTCACATAGCAGAAAAGGTCATGGGCCAACTGCCTACCATGGATTCAGGAAAAGATTCTGGGAAGTATACGGAGGTAATAATGAATGGGATTGAGCAGGTACACGGGGTGCAACAAGAGCTGCGCGAAGGATATGATGATACTTGGGAGGAACTGCGTGCAGAGCTCAAGGGTTTGATCAGCGACCTGCCGCCATCAGAGCCTGTACGCCAACGGACTAATGTGAGTAACTTGGGCTTGCAGCAAGCATGTGCATGTGGAAATGATTGTTAGGAAATGGCCATCTGTTATGATTACAGCCAGACGTCGATTGCGTGGGCTCTGGCAGTTCTTGAATCGGAACTTTCTTGTCAGGATGACTGAAATGAGTGGACCATTGGACCAATATTGCCCAGCATCATGAGTCCTTTCTAATCTCATTGCCTGTCGCTTTGCCTGGAGGAATCTCAGGAAGGGACCACATCCCCAGCTGGGATTTGTGATCATCAGGCTGACGTTAACAAGTAGGAGGGTAATGGGACCTCAAGTGCAGGAAATTGGACAGGAAATAGAGTGGTGACGAGCAATATGTAAATAAAAGCATTACTGCTAGTAACAGATTTCATGAAATGTGATATGAACGCAATACACGTTTGAGTACAACAATATTGAATCAAAGGCAGCTATCAGGAAGATATCTGGATGACCTCTAATGTAGAAGCATAATCTATGGACGGCGTTGGGAATATTTCGTCATACGTCTGATCTGATCCGGCCTATATCCAGATGTCCGATGGAGCACGCAGAAGATGAGAACTACATGAAAGTAAAATCTGGCGACAAGTGATATACCAAGCGAGGATTGTGATGCCGGAAATACTAGCCAGAGAGAATCAGGACAAACTGGTGGACGGCTTGGGATGCCAAAATGGCTGCTTTTGGCATTGGAGCATCATGATGCCGTAGAGCAGGTGCAGAGGTTATCTGGACTTAACCAAGCAAAGATAGAATGTCCAGGCACAGCATGCAAGCCACATGCTTAGTCGGGAGAGGAAGGGGGGTGGGAGGGTATCCTCAGGGTGGAACAGTTGCTAAGGAGGTCGGAGGTGTGAACGCAACAGCCGAGGATCAGTCATTCACCAGACGCAGGGGACATAAGGGTCAATGTTGGGGCATTGTAGAGATGCCAGTGATGGATTACATGAGATATGGTAAAGGGTAAAGAGTTCATATAAATAGAAATAGGGCTGTGCGGAAATAACAAGTCATGAAATAGGAGAAGGGTTGAAGCCCTGGGACACAAACAAGTGGAGGAAACTGTATTTATAGGAGGTGCCTATGACCACTGCTGCAGATCTATACAGTTCCTTTAATACACAAAATCGAATCATTGTTATCCTCCACACTTTCTCCTTTTACAAGCTATCAGGTTATGAGCCGTTGCTACCTATAGCTGAACAATTCGGAACCCAGGTTTCATTACTCTAGCAGATAATGAATGAGAACAGTATGATGAGCTCGGGGCAAGGCCACATAGGCCTGACCTTTAGGAAGCTGGATGGAACAAATTATCAACAGTCGGCGATAAGGATGAAAGACCTGCTCAGTTACCAAGGACTTTGGAGATTAACACGCAACCAAGAACCAGATATTCCCAGGCCAGGAATCGACGAAACTGATCGGACTATAATACGGGAATGGAACGACTATGAAACACGGAAACTCAAGGCGAGTGCCTGTATTCGACTTGCAATATCAGATAATATCCTACCCGATTATGCATCTGATATGTATGATAACCCAGCAATTTTATGGAACGCGATTAAGTGAGACTTCAAGAAATTTATTCACCTGTATGAGAACTATCTCCATGAGGAACTTTAGGGGATGTTTGGCTCGAGAAGTTGGTTAATTGAAAACGCGTTTTCCTAAACATGTTTTACAAAACGTGTTTACCAAAAACAGTTTGCCAAACACCTCTAGGATTAGTGTTTCCCAAAATGCATTTTGTATAATTAATATCAGATTTCCATGTAAATATCTAGAATTTATAACTTGTAACCCTCTCTATTCTTTATAATTAATTTATGTAATAGTTTTATATCTACTACAAACTGTTTACAAAAGGTTCTCTCTGACCTTTTGAAAATAAATATTATCTTCTCCTAATTTAGCAAATATCTCTCTTCAATTATGGATGATAATATTATTATAACAGAGATATTAGAAACAATTTGAATTAGTACAATAGTGCTGCAGACTATTACAAGCTGAAATATTCAAACAGTAACCTCTGAAAACTCCTATACTAAAGCATACTACCTTAATGATCACCAGTCAGAGCTATATGACTGAGTTATATTTTAGATAGTATCAGAGTGGATATTAATTAATGTGAATAATGAGTAATAATAATCTATAATCTAACATAATTAACATATTAACATAGGTTACCCTCTATTAATTTACCAGTTCTAAAAATATACTTTACAAAACGTGGTTTGCAAAATGTGTTTTCAATTAACAGTGAGCCAAACACTACCATCAATTGAAAATGCGTTTTGAGCACAAAACACGTTTTCAATTCATGAACTGCTCTAGCCAAACATCCCCTTATTCTCTGAAACTTGAAGACTGTGAAGGAGTACGGAATTTTGCCACCCAACTTCAAAGCCTTATATCTAAACTCAAATTGTGTGTTACAGTCATTGATGACAAACAACACTGTTTTTTCCTACTCCATGGATTACCTGCCTCTGATGCTTGGAGAACTACGAAGCAGATCTTGCAATCATCAATGACCTATGATCAAATCAGTTCTCGGGAGCTAGTGTCTCGTCTGGAGGTGGCTGATGCTCACTTTCGTTGGGAACAAGGACTTATCACTACATCTGCACTTAATAGGAAAAGCGCTATAATACCTAGGTCTCGACTACCAGAGGATGGTGGAAATAATAATCGGGGGGGACCAGGACCATCAAGATACAACAATCGTGGTATTACCTGCTGGAATTGCGGAAAGCGTGGCCATAGACAAGCAGAATGTCGTGGAGCAAGGACAGATCATCGAATAGAAGAGAAAAGAGTGGGAGGCAGGGCCCCGGCTGGCCACAATGCTAGCTTCGGTGGGCCCGAGAATCGTGACGAAGCCAAGTGTTTGGAACAAATGTGGTGGGCATATGATGAGGAAATTGCAATGCAAACTCAAACCCAAGATGGAAGTGATAATGGCAGTTGGTGGACACTTGATTCTGCCTGTACTGCACATATGACAGGTACATATCAGAATTTTGTTGGTGATACTTACATTCCATTTAAAGAAGGAGAGAAGGTAGTTGAAACAGCCACTGGACAGAATGTTACTGTACTGGGAAAAGCGGTAATTGAACTCCATATTTCCAGTGGGGGAGAAAGAATGCAGCACTTTAAGCTAAAGGATGTACTTCATGTACCACTCTCGGCTGGTACTAATCTGATATCAGTTCATCAATTAACTAAGATTTGATACCGTGTGGAGTTTAGATGCAACAATGCAACGATATACCTTGACAACTCATTGCAATTTACCCCCATAAAGAATAAACGCATGTATCAATTACACCCCTGCAAAACAGCAAATGATATTGTGCAGGCTCTGGATTCCAATGGATCCCAGGAAAATAATAGCAGACTTCAAACCTGGCATGCGCAACTTGGTCACCTTGATGTACAAGCTATTGTGAAAATATTGACACATGGAATGGTGGTCAACTTGGAGAACATAGCTAACAGAGTTGACAAAATACCTTGTCAACATTGTTTGGTTGGAAAGATGACCAGAATACCTTTTAAACCATCATCACGAAAGACAACAGAACTGTTGGAACTTATTCATTCGGATATTCGTGGGCCCATGCAAACTCCTTCTTTTGGGGGATCCCGCTACTTCATCTTGTTCATTGATGACATTACAAAATTCACGATGGTATTTTTTTTGAAGACGAAGTCAGAGGCATATGACTGTTTTAGTTCATATAAGGCAGCAGCAGAAAGGAAGCACAGTGGGCCCAATGGAGGAGGATATCTAGTGAAAGCTATACGAACCAACGGTGGTAGGGAATATAATTCAACACAATTCCTGGATACCCTGAGACGTACTGGAATTGTGGCACAGCGGACTGTTGCTTATACACCACAAGAGGATGGAGTGGCAGAAAATGCCAATCGGGTCCTGGTATCACGTGCGAATGTTTTGTTACATCATGCTAATGCTCCAAAACAATACTGGGCCGAAGGACTCCCGACTGCTGTATACTTAAAGAATTTATCTCCAACAAGCGGACTTGCGGAACAGGACAAGACCCCGTATGAGGCATGGTTTGGATGCAAGCCAGATATAGGACACTTGTGTGTGTGGGGATGCACTGCCTTTGCTCACCTCAATGAGACACAGAGAATGGACAAGAAATGGGATGAGCGTGCGACACGGATGATATTTACTGGCTACACCTTAACATCAAAACAATATCGCCTGTGGGATCCTGTTCATCATCGAATTGTTACCACCAGAGACGTTAAATTTTACGAAGATACTCCCTATTATTCTGGTGCTCCAAACCAGTGGATACATTGGAGACCCAACAATTCATCAGTTGAGGAAGATGAAAATGATGACTGATACGTGAATCCTAGTGATATCAGATCCAGAGAAAGGAAACCAGCTATTGAGATTTTAAAGAAGGATTGAGAAACAGAGACATCAAGTATACAGAATGGAGGTGAACCTTCTGAGATTCCAATTTATCAACAAACAACACCACCACGAATGCTCAGAAAATTGAAGACGCATATCCTACATGGCCCTCGATGGACAGAGCCAATACAGACCAGACCTAGGCACTGGCGACATACTTTTAACAGTCCTTCCATGGAATCAACTCCTTCAGATGCTACCCATGAGGAATCTGACACACAAGTGGAACGCATAAACATGGTGATAACTGGACTACAAACAATTAGAGAAGCTGTCTCTGGTCCGGAAGCACAACTGTGGCATTCAGCGATAGAAAATGAGTGGACTGCGTTAGAGGATCATGGAACCTGGAAAGTGCAACAAGAGGCATCTGGGTCAGAGGTTCGAAAAGCAATATCCTGTCGAATGGTTTTGCAGCGGAAGTTGGGAATCCAGGGAGAGGTGACAAGATACAAAGCACGCCTCGTTGCTCATGGATTCCGACAACGACCGGGAATGGATTATCATGTGTCTTATGCACCTACTGTTAGCTGGGGCACTATCAGGATGGTCCTTTCACTAGCTGCCTCGCAGGATTTAGAGATCAAGCAGATTGATATCGTCACTGCATTTTTGGAAAGCCCAATCCCGGAAGATGTTTATCTACAATTGCCTAAGGAGTTAGCTGTCGACTCAGAAAATCCAGCTAGGATTATTCTACGCCAAACTCAAGATATTATGGACTCAGCACCTAGACCAAATAATGGAAAGCCCACTATTGTTAAACTGCAATGTAGCCTCTATGGTTTAAAGCAGTCAAGTTTAAATTGGTACAGGACCTTAGATCAATAAATCACAGAAGACATGGGATTACAGCGGTCAAAGGTGGAAGCAGGACTATACTTTGGCAACAATGGACCAATACTGCTTGTTTGGGTTGAGGACATTCTTCTCATTGGGGATATGAACCAGGTTAAGGCATTGGAAGATTTATTGGAATCACGCTTTCAAGTTAAAAGATTGGGTGATGTCCATCATTTTCTCAGTTTATAGGTTCACAGGATACGTGAGAGGAGGATTATACTCTTGAGTCAGGAATCTTGCCAGAGAAAGGTCTTGGAAAGGTTTGAAATGTCACAATGCAACTCAGTTGCAACACCAATGGAGTACAACCTAATCCTGGGAGTAACAGAGGAAGGAGACAAACTTTGTGATCAAACATTGTATCAGGAGGCGATTGGGAGTATTATATATTCTTCTTTACATGCCCTCCAGATCTAGCCTTTGTTGCAGGATATTTGGGAAGGTTTGCATCAAAACCCAATATGCGGCATTGGGGTTATTATTATTATTATATCTCATTACGCTTATGCAGCCAGAGGCTATGAAGCGGCAACTAACGTACAAAATGGCACGCCACCCGCACCTGGTCCCTGATATCCGTCTCCTAAATATTAGTAGCAACTTTTGATTGGACCCCCTGTCATAACGCTAACGACCCCTTTTACAAAAGAAATCCTCCCACCCGCCTAAAGCCTAACAAATAAAGGAAACAAAAGTATAAAAACTAAACAGCCCTGGTCCTCCTCTCAGTTGCTGCTTGCTCTGCCGCCAGGTAGGTTTTGCACTCTTTGAATGTTGCGTGGTGGGGCTCGCCGCAGTTGGAGCACTGAATGGTAGTGTGAAGACAGGCTTTGCCCTTGGTAGGACAATCTGACTTGCCGCAGGTATGGAGGTGGGTAGGGTGTTCTTGGGAGCAGATGCTGCAGTGCACGTTGCCAGTACACTGTGTGGTATGGTGGCCAAAGGCCAGGCATTTGATGCATTGGGTGTCAAGGCCAAAGGAAAGGTAGCGTTGCACCTTAAACTTCTTGCCAAAGAGGGAGAGGCCTCTGCTGAGGGCTTTATCAGTGGAGTCTTTGCCGGCAATGGTGAGGACCATGGTGGAGGCCAACATGTCCTGACGTTGGGCCTGGGTGGTGAGCCACCTGGGGGGGCGTGGGAGGTGGGTGCCAGGATTGAAGGTCTCAATCTCAGCCTGAACAGTGTGGAAGTGGGAGCAGGTAGGGATGCCGTGAATGATGACCTTATGCCAGATTTCATCCTTTCTGAGGCCTGTGGCAGCGGGAATGGTGGCTCTGATTGCCTCTTCAATTTAAAAGTGATGGTGTTTGAGGACAGAGGCGGCAGGTGTATTATCCTTAGTGACTAGGAGGACATGGTGGTTGGTAGTGAACTCAATGTTGGCAATAAGCTGCTTGCCAATAGGAGTGTTGATAGCATCGCGGATAGTGAGGGTGTTGGTGTCATCAGGGAGGATGCTGCCATCTCTCTCTATGACAATGGTACGGTCGCGTTTGGTCAAAACAGCAGGCTTTGCAGTTTTGTTTGGTGAGGTGGTAGGGGGCTTAGCCGGGAGTGACTTGGCCAGCTTCTGGGCCCAAGTTTGCTGTTGTGGTGGTGGGGGGAGCGTGGTAGAGGTCTGGGTAGGGTGTTGTTGTTGTTGTTGAAGCTGGGCCTCTAGGCGCGCAACTTGGCTGGTAAGGGTCTCAATTTGGAGGTGCAAGTCTTCAGTGTCCTGGATGTGACGTTCCTGAACCACCATGAGGTGCTGCTGAAAGGCTTGGAACATACCCTCCAAGTTGGAGAGGCGAATTTCTCTGCCCAGAGCTGAAGTTCTCATGTCATCTGCGACATGTGTGGGCGTGAAGGGTTGGTGGCCAGCTGCTGTGGCAGCAGACTGTTGTGGTGTGTGCGGGACAGGTACTGTGTCCACAGGAGAGGCAAGGCCTTCATCCATCTGGGTATCATCAGGCGAGGCTGGTGTTTGTGTGGGGAGTGGAGGGTTGAATGGTGTGGCAAGGGGGTTAGAACCCCCCCTTCCTTTGCCCTTACGTCTAGAACTAGACATTAAAGGGTGTGGACAGGGACTCTGAAGATAGAAGTGATGGAAAACAAATAATAAGGGTAGATTTGTTGATGAAAAGTCTTTAAAGTGTGGGACGAGGCGGTGAGAAAAGGTGTTGGACCAATGAGGTGAGGGCTCGGCGAAAAATTTGGTGTGGTTTTTTCTTTCGCTGTGGTTGTAACGGCAACGGAGTCTTGCGGCATTGGGGTCCTCTGCATCGTGTAATGCAATACATTCAGGGTTCTAAGCACTGGACTCTAAAGCTTGGGGGAGCTCAGATTACAAGACATTTCAAAACTTGTGCCGATGCAGACTTTGCTGGAGAAAGGAATGAAATGAAATCTACATCTGGCATGGTAATTCAAGATATAAGTGGGGCTAGTACTGTTTGGAAATCAGTAAAACAAACAGAGACTCCGTTGCCGTTACAACCACAGCGAAAGAAAAAACCACACCAAATTTTTCGCCGAGCCCTCACCTCATTGGTCAACCACCAATTATCACCACTTCACCCATCCCTCTTCCCCACTTTTACAGACAAATCATCCCACTTTATTTGTTATTCCATCACCCCTATCAACTGAGTCCCTCATACAACCCCCTTGATGTCACACAGGCCTTTGGGCAAGGGTAGGGGTGGCAAGAACCCTCTTGCCAGCCCCTTTCACCTACCAGAATCCCACCAGACCAGAGGAACATCAATCCTCCCCACCTCGCCTGACGACACCGAGATGGAAGAGGATACCCCTTCCCCTGTCCAGACAGTCGCACCCCCACCAGATTCAGAAGATGCCTGGGAAAAGGCAGTCAATGAACACGTCACCTATCTACAGGAGGAGCTACAAACCATGAAGACCTGCTGGACTCCTTTGCTGTTACAACCACAGCGAAAGAAAAAACCACACCAAATTTTTCGCCGAGCCCTCACCTCATTGGTCAACCACCAATTATCACCGCTTCACCCGTCCCTCTTCCCCACTTTTACAGACAAATCATCCCACTTTATTTGTTATTCCATCACCCCTATCAACTGAGTCCCTCATACAACCCCCTTGATGTCACGCAGACCCTTGGGCAAGGGTAGGAGTGGCAAGAACCCTCTTGCCAGCCCCTTTCACCTACCAGAATCCCACCAGACCAGAGGAACATCAATCCTCCCCACCTCGCCTGACGACACCCAGATGGAAGAGGATACCCCTTCCCCTGTCCAGACAGTCGCACCCCCACCAGATTCAGAAGATGCCTGGGAAAAGGCAGTCAATGAACACGTCACCTATCTACAAGAGGAACTGCAAACCATGAAGACCTGCTACTGCGAACTCAAAGATACCCTCAAAGCCATGGAAGCACACATGCTAGTAGTGCAGGAACGACACATTACAGACACCAAAGACCTCCAAGCCAAAGTGGCAGCCCTTACCTCCCAAGTCGCGCACCTTGTTGCTCAACCACAGCATAGCAACACCACCTTCGCGAACACCCAACCCCCTCCCACCCAGCCACCACTGCAAACCTGGGCCCAGAAAGCGGCCAGGACCCTCCCTAGCAAGCCCCCGGCACACTCACCAAACAAAACTGCCACTTCTCCAGTTTTGACCAAACGCGACCGTACGATTGTCATTGAGAGAGATGGCTCAGCACTCCCTGACGACATCAACACCCTCACCATAAGGAACGCTTTCAACACTGCAATTAAGAAACCTCTTATTGCAACCATTGCGTTCACCCCCAACCACCATGTCCTCCTCCTCACCAAGGACACCATCACGGCTGCCCAAGTCC
Organism: Tuber indicum; assembly: GCA_006112555.1. Lineage (NCBI taxonomy): Eukaryota > Fungi > Ascomycota > Pezizomycetes > Pezizales > Tuberaceae > Tuber > Tuber indicum. The sequence continues at coordinate 13,511 of VBSK01000102.1, read as the reverse complement.
TCAAGCAACACAGAACAGCAATAAAAGCCATGGACTCCATTGCCGTTACAACTACAGCGAAAGAAAAAACCACACCAAATTTTTCGCCGAGCCCTCACCTCATTGGTCATCCACCAATTATCACCGCTTCACCCATCCCTCTTCCCCACTTTTATAGACAAATCATCCCACTTTATTTGTTATTCCATCACCCCTATCAACTGAGTCCCTCATACAACCCCCTTGATGTCACGCAGACCCTTGGGCAAGGGTAGGGGTGGCAAGAACCCTCTTGCCAGCCCCTTTCACCTACCAGAATCCCACCAGACCAGAGGAACATCAATCCTCCCCACCTCGCCTGACGACACCCAGATGGAAGAGGATACCCCTTCCCCTGTCCAGACAGTCGCACCCCCACCAGATTCAGAAGATGCCTGGGAAAAGGCAGTCAATGAACACGTCACCTATCTACAAGAGGAACTACAAACCATGAAGACCTGCTACTACGAACTCAAAGATACCCTCAAAGCCATGGAAGCATACATGCTAGTAGTGCAGGAACGACACATTACAGACACCAAAGACCTCCAAGCCAAAGTGGCAGCCCTTACCTCTCAAGTCGCGCACCTTGTTGCTCAACCACAGCATAGCAACACCACCTTCGCGAACACCCAACCCCCTCCCACCCAGCCACCACGGCAAACCTGGGCCCAAAAAGCGGCCAGGACCCTCCCTAGCAAGCCCCCAGCACACTCATCAAACAAAACTGCCACTTCTCCAGTTTTGACCAAACGCGACCGTACGATTGTCATTGAGAGAGATGGCTCAGCACTCCCTGATGACATCAACCCCCTCACCATAAGGAACGCTTTCAACACTGCAATTAAGAAGCCTCTTATTGCAACCATTGAGTTCACCCCCAACCACCATGTCCTCCTCCTCACCAAGGACACCATCACGGCTGCCCAAGTCCTCAAGCAACACAGAACAGCAATTGAGGAAACAGCAAGATCCACCATACCTGCCGCTACTGGCCTCAGACAGGATGAAGTCTGGCATAAGGTCATCATTCACGGCATCCCCACCACTGTCCCCTCTACTCCTGAAGGATTCAACACAGTCAAGTCAGAGATTGAAGAGTTCAACACTGGCATCCACCTCCCCCGCCCACCCAGATGGCTCACCACAGACACCCAACGCACAGGCAAAGCAGCATCCACCATGGTTATCACTATTGCCGGCAAAGACAACACAGACAAAGCCCTCAACAGAGGCCTCTCACTCTTTGGCAAAAGGTTCAAGGTGCAACGGTACCTTACCTTTGGTCCAGACACCCAGTGTTCCAGATGCCTAGCCTTTGGACACCACCCTACCCAGTGTACCGGCACTACCTACTGTGCAATCTGCACCCAGGAGCACCCTACCTACCTCCACACCTGCGGCAGATCTGATTGCCCCACCAAAGGCAAAGCCTGCATCCACACTACTATCAAATGCAAGAACTGCAACGAACCCCACATGGCAACCTCCAAGGAGTGTGCAACATACCTTGCGGCAAACCAGGTAGCTGCTGAGAGGCGGACAAAGGCTAATTAGGTTTCCTCTTACATGTATTTCATTTGTTTTGTTTGTTAGGCTTAAGGCAGGTGGGAGGATTTCATTTGTAAAAGGGGTCGTTAGCGTTATGACAGGGGGTCCAATCAAAAGTTGCTACTAACATTTAGGAGACGGATATCAGGGACCAGGCGCGGGTGGCGTGCCATTTTGTATGTTAGTTGCCGCTTCATAGCCTCTGGCTCCATAAGCGTAATGAATTATAATAATAATAACAGAACAGCAATTGAGGAAACAGCAAGATCCACCATACCTGCTGCCACTGGCCTCAGACAGGATGAAGTCTGGCATAAGGTCATCATACACGGCATCCCCACCACTGTTCCCATCCCCTCCTGAAGGTTTCAACATTGTTAATCCTAGAAATGAAGAGTTCACAACACTGGCATTCACCTTCCCGCCCCCACAGGTGGCTCACCACTTAACCCAGCGTACCGCAAAGCGCTTCCACAATGGTTACACTATGGCTGGTAAGGACAACACGATAAGCCCTCAATAGAGGCCTCTCTCTCTTTGGCAAGAGGTTTATGGTTCAACGCTAAACTTTCCTTGGCCCTGACACCCAGTGTTCCAGATGCCTTGCCTTTGGACACCACCCCACCCAGTACCCGGTACTACCTACTGTCTATGTGCACCTTGGAGCACCCTACCTACCTCCACACTTGCGGCAGATCAGATTGTCCCACCAAAGGCAAACCATGTCTTCATACCATCATCAAATGCAAGAACTGTGGCGAACCCCACATGGCAACTTCAAGAGTGTGCAACATACCAGGCGGCAAACCAAGTGGCTGCTGAGAGGCGGACAAAGGCTAATCAGGTTTCCTCTTACTTGTATTTCATTTGTTTTATTTATTTGTTAGGCTTAAGGCGGGTGGGAGGATTTCATTTGTAAAAGGGGTCGTTAGGTTATGACAGGGGGTCCAATCAAAAGCTTCTACTAACATTTAGGAGACGGATATCAGGGACCAGGCGCGGGTGGCGTGCCATTTTGTATGTTAGTTCCGCTTCATAGCCTCTGGCTCCATAAGCGTAATGATTATATAATAATAATAATATTTCTACTCTATCATGTTTTCTGTAAGCTCTCATCTCAGACTGTGTTGCTGTTGCTTTATCTTTCCTCAGCTACATTTTTAAATTACACCCCATATTGTACTAGCCCCATAGTACTATAATCAAAAACGAGGAGACTTGGTCCAGCTCCATTGCTCGATGTCGGAGCAGTAGCCTTGGCCAAAATCTCCTTCTATTCTGGACCAAGAGACAAATCTCGTAGCATTGAGACCGCCTTGCACAGGTAGAATTCGTCGATGGGCCCTCATTTGATCAGATATCGGGTTAATATATCTCATTAAACATCTTAATCTATTGCTGTTGATGAGCCGCCACCCGTCCAACCCCATGATTAGGTAGGATATCCCCATATTAGCCAAAGTCTACAATTGTCACATGTGCCCTTAGCGGTCCCAACGGACCACTTGACTGTGATGAACCGCGTAGCTCAGGTGGCATTCAGTGTTCGTACACTCAAGATCCTATGCTTGCCAGTTGGTTGACCTAATCGTGGTAACAGCAGTTACAGAGATTGAATAGGTTAGGTGTTTCCGGGGAAGACAGCCCAGCAGCACACAATACATCTCGTCCTTACCAGACTCCATTGCCGTTACAACCACAGCGAAAGAAAAAACCACACCAAATTTTTCGCCGAGCCCTCACCTCATGGTCAACCACCAATTATCACCCTCTCCCCCCCCACCATTCTCCACTTTTACAGACAAATCATCCCAATTTAGTTGTTATTTCCATCACCCCTATCAACTGAGTCCCTCATACAACTTCCTTGATATCGCGCAGACCCTTGGGCAAGGGTAGGGGTGGCAAGAACCCTCTTGCCCGCCCTTTCACCTACCAGAGTCACACCAGACTAGAGGACATCAATCCTCCCCACCTCACCTGACGATACTGGAATGGAGGAAGACATTCCTTCCCCAGTCCAGACTGTCGCCCCCCCCACAAGACTCAGAGGATGCCTGGGAAAAGGCAATCAATGAGAACATCGCCTTTTTCAAAGAGGAATACAATATCTGAGAACTGCCTACTCTGGCCTGAAGTGATTTCAAAGCTATGGAAGCACACACCTGATGGTAGTGCAGGAGCGACACATTGAAGACACCAAAGACCTCAAAGCCAAGTGGCAGCCCTCACCTCCCAAGTCGCGCACCTTGTTGCCCAACCACAACACAGCAATACCACCTTCGCGCCAGGAGGGCCTGGAGGTGGGCACTAACCATGTCACAGTATTGATGATCCTAGACTGAGCTTATGCACTTCCACAACAAGCCTTTCTCTCCAATACTACAACATACCAGTCATCCTACCCCATGGTACAGTCATTTATCTTCAACATACCTCAGATGGTTAGGAGTATGGCTGGACAGGAAACTATTATTCAACCACCATGTACAACAAATACAGCAGCAGCAACCAGGGCACTAAACTGATCTCAAGACTATCCAACTCAGAATGGGGACTATCAGCAGCAGCAATGAGGCAACTATACTACACTTCTATCACCCCCATTGCTGACTATGGAGCAGAACTCTGGTGGAAGGGACAGATAGACTTGCTAATAAGTTGGAGAAGTTACAAGCAGAAGCTAATAGAGAATACTAGAGCTTTCAGAACTTCACCAACAGCTGCTCTGGAGATTGAGGCTTCTACCCTTCCTGTCACTAAGACTTGACAGACTTTGTAAGAGATATGCTTACAGGGTGTTACAGATGCTACCAGATCATCCAGTCAGACAAAGAACACCTAACTCATATCCATCAACATTACAACAAAGCTATCTCCAAGCTCCTCTACCTCCTACTCCTCAGATTCATACGTACCACAACTTCCAGTATTTCAGTTCAGAGATCCACATTAACTTTACTCCCAATCACTTAACTATATGGTAATGTGAATCCAGATTGGAGGATTAAAAAATTCCCAGCAAGCTAAGTTTTCCCACCCAACTGATTAGAGTTTGAACACTTTAAGTAACTCCCTACACCGGCAAGAAACTTTGAGCACTCCATCCTGTCTTGCAACGCACCATGGCACAAGTCCACCCTACCAGAACCAATATCCCCAGTTAGACATCTTATATCACCCTGAAGACAACGAAGCAGCAGCCAGACAAACATAAGATCCTAATTCAACCAGATCACAATGGAGACAAACCTGATTCTCTACACGATGGAAGTGAACTGGAGAGGCGGAGGAGTAGGAGCAAGGAGTGTTATGATGCATGGTGGAAGTTGTGGGCAGGTGAGTGTGGGAACTTGGTGGATATGTAAGGTTTATGATGGGAATTGGTAGGTATTGCCATAGCACTCACGAAGCCAGTAGGCCATCCTATCTTTCAAGCACTCTGGATCTTTACAGACAACCAAGCGCAATTCTCAACTCCTACAGCCTATCCCCCTCACCCAGGCCAACAGGTTTTCACAACAATTCAGACATCTCACCATGGACCTACCCTCTTGACTTGGATCTACAGCTTTCATCTTCACTGGGTTCCTGGGGCATACCGGTATTCAGGCAATGATGAAGCTGACAGTTTTAGCAAAACAAGCAGCTGAGTATCCCCCAACCCACACATGACAGTTACCTTTTCACTGACCAAATTGAAGACACAATCAAGAGGCAGTCCTGCCCCTGCCTGCCTGGCACCATTAAAACTGGACTTCACTGCAGATACCAGGAAAAGGTAGACACTTCATGTCCATCACAAAGAAAAAAAAAGAAAAAAGACTTCCCCTCCCCAAACTCAGACAGACACCACCACAACTTCTACAAACTGTCTAGACATCAGCTTGCAACATCACACAACTCAGACTCTTGCCATGGATATTTCAAATTTTATCTGTCTAGATTGGAATAAAGATGTTCCAAACGGAGCTGTCCCTGTGATAAGACAGACACACACACTACAAACCACCAGACATATTCTTCTGTACTGCAGCAAATATCAAACATCCAGACACCGATCTCAGACAACGTTGCCTCACATACCTTCTACTTCCTTTGAGTTTGCTTGGAGTCAAGGCGGACTGCTGGTGTGGAATTTATATGAGAATGTGAGCAGCAACAAGGCAGGAGCATTGGGATATGGGAAGTGATTAGAAGTGCTCTGGCAATGAATGGAGAGGGGAGGGGGGTGCAGTAAGTGGAGTAGGTGACAGGCGAGGACGTGCATGAGACATTTAGGATGGTAGTGAAGGGAGGAGGAAGATGTTTTAGATGGAGTGGAGGCTGTTGGAAGGTGTTGATGATAGGATGGGAACAGGCCAGGAGGCCCAATCAGAAGAAGACACAGGATTTGGAGATGGGATTCTGGACCAGTGTGGGAGGCCACACTACACTCTGTTTTTTCTCTTCAGCTTCAATCAGCCATAGGCTTCTACAAAGCTTAATGATGTATAATAATAAATATACCACCTTCGCGAACACAAACCACCCCCCCGTTACCCAACAACCAACAAAACCTGGGCCCGTAGGCGCGCTAGAAATGCTCCGCAGCAAGCCCCAGCTCCTCACCAAGCAAGACTGCCTCACCAGCGGTCTTGACAAAACGCGAACCGTACGATTGTCATTGAGATATGGCACAGCCACTTCCCAGATGACATCAACAACCCTTACCATCAGGAACAGCTTCAACACTGGCAATCAAGAAGCCTCTTATGGCAATCATTATTTCACACCCAACCACCCATGTCCTCCTCCTTACCAAGGACACCATCATGGCTGCCCAGTCCTCAACCACACAGACAGCAATTGAGAACACAAGAATCCACTATACCCCTGTGCCGCCACTACCTCAGACCAGGATGAAGTCTGGCACAAACGTTATCATCCACGGCATCACCCAACCGTCCTTCCCCTCCACTCCCTTAAGATTCACCACTTTCAGTCGAAAAATTGGAGGAATTCACACTGGCTTCCACCTTTCCCCATCCGCCCCCCCCGTTTGGTGCTTACCACTGACGCGCTCCACTGTACCAGCAAACAGCATCCACAATGGTCATCACTATGCGTTGCAAGGACACACGACGAACCCTCAATAGAGGCCTCTCTCTATTTGGCAAGGTTTAAGGTTCAACGCTACTCTATCCTTTGGGCCCTGACACTGCCAGTGTTTTCCAGATGCATTGCCAATCAAACGACCACCTACCCAGTGGTACCGTTACTAACCCTCTGTGCTATCGCCCCTGGAGCACCCTACCTCTACCTCCACAATTGCGGCAATCAGTTGGCCTGCCACCAAAGGCAGCCCTGCCTCCAATACCAACATCAAAGGCAAGAACTGTGGTCGAACCCAACACCTAGCAACCTCCAACGGAGTGTGCAGGCATACAATGACGGCAAACCAGGGTGGCTGCGATGAGAGGCGGACCAAGGGACGTAGGTTTTCCTTTTCATGTACTCTTTCTTTGTTATTCATGAGTCGGCGTTGTGGCAGTGGAGCAAAAAGAATAAAATTCCATTGTTACATTATGGCGGATGGCCGTTGGCCCACTCAAATAGCTGTAAACAAGTCGTTTAGAGACAGGTGTAGTTGACCGGGATGGTTTCCTGTTGGTAGTTTGCAGCCCCCTTGCAGCCGTAGGCTCCATAACGTGTAATGAGATATAAATATAATAATACTCGTCCGTCACCGGTTGGTATACAAAACTTCAATCGTTACACTCATATGTTTCTTGCATAGCTCCGGACCCATACATGGGCCGTCGTGGATGTCGTAAATGTTTTTGTGGCCTGAAAAAAGCTAGATCGTATCTTCAAGCTGTATAAAAGCTCACACATGGCATCGAATATATCCATATCAGTCAGAAAGGCGGAACTGATTGTTAGCTCTTGCCAGGCTATAATCTAACCAATTTTAACCACATATTCCTTACATAGAATGGAGTATAGTGCATAAACCCTCAATGTTTGGCACCTCATTCCAACGTCACTTGAGGACCCTACACAAGAGGCGTAGAGAAATCTGTATTCTTTTTTCACAAAGTTCGGACATCAGGTGTGACATCGTCTAACGACGTCCCAAGGAGGTCAGGTTTCAGAACCCTCTCATTCCGGATGACGTGGTGTTCGCCTGTAGTGGAAGAAGGGATCTGCTGTGCAGCCTCACTTTTGTGTTGAATCGTTACCATCCATCTTAATGTCTTCCCTGTAAGCTAGCTCACAGCACTCAGTAGAAGTACTTAGGATTGTTCACCAAACCGGTACATCTGATCGCGGTAGACTGTGTTGAATGAAGCTTGAATAAAGTTTGAATTAAATTAGGCATATATCAATTCATAACCGGTTATCCTCTTCCCACCTCCTGTGCTATGCCCCAGCGCCCTCGCGTAATCTAATACCAAATGGTTGACCAACTCTTGCGCATTCGTAACTCATGTCAAACCTGGTCGTGAATTTTTGGTCCTGTGGTTTAGACGGTCCTAAACTCCAAGAAGATACTCATTTTGCATTGTGAAACTGATTGAGATATTGTTCATAAATTGTAGGGTCTTATACCCATGACTTCAGTATTGTGCAATCAGGCCTAAAATCGACTTATGGCTGACGTCAGGCAAATGCCACGCTTGGAAGGTTTGACTTGAAACTCTCGAGTCATGTCCAACGCGAACATGGACAGGTACAAAACAACGTACAGTTCCTCATCTTCCTTCCCTTGTCACTGGTAATATTGCAGTAGCTTTCTTGGCACAAAGAATATTCGGGTACCGGGATAGCGTTTTCCACGTGTTCACAAATGTTTTCCTGCCAGTCCATGGTTTTCTAAGAACCCTGAATCAATCATCATATGCTTAACATGTCCGAGATAGACATTTGTACGAAATAGGCTGGTGCAGATAGCAGCACAAAACAAAGACTCCGTTGCCCGTTACACAAACCGCCAAGTCGAAAGAAAAACCACACCAAATTTTCGCCGAGCCTCACCTCATTGGTCACCACCATTATCAACACCGCCTTCACGCACTCCATTTTTCCACGTTTTACAGAAACAAATCCTCCCACTTATAATTGGTTATTTCCATCACCCCTATCAACACTGGTCCCTCATACAACCCCTTGATGTCGCGAGACCCTTGGGCAAGGTGGGTGGCAAAGAACCTCTTGTCGCCCCTTTCACCTACCAGAATCCCACCGAACCAGAGGACACATCAATCCTCCCACACTCGCCTGACGACCCCCAGATGGAAGATATACCCCTTCCCCTGTCCAAACGTCGCACCACCTCCCAGATTCAGAAGATGCCTGGGAAAAAGGCAGTCAATGGACCACGTCACCTATCTACAGAGGAGCTACAACCATGACAGACCGCTACGTGCGAACTCAAGATACCCTCAAGCCATGTGAGCACACATGCTAGTAGTGCAGGAACGACACATTCCAGACCAAATGACCTCCAAGCCAAAGTGGCAGCCCTTAACCTGTCAAGTCCACACCTTTGTTGCTCCAACCACAGCATAGCACACCACCTTCGCGAACACCCAACCCCCTCCCACCCACCAACACAGCAACTGGCCCAGAAAGCGGCAGGACCCTCCCTAGCAAGCCCCCAGCACATCTCCCAAAACAAAACGTACTGCCATACTACTCCAGTTTTGACCAAACCGACCGTACGAGTGTCCATTGAGAGAGATGGCACACACTATCCCTGACGACATCCACACCCTCAACCATATGAAACGCTTTCACCTGCATTAGAGACCTCTTATGCACCATTGAGTTCCCCCAACCCAACCACCTTCCTTCTCTCACTAGGACAACTACATCACGGCTGTCCCAATCCTCAGAGCAACACCAGAACAGCAAATTGAGGAACAGCAAGATCCCCATATCACCTGCCCCACTGGCCTCACGACAAGATGAAGTTTGGCGAAAGTCATCATCACGGCATCCCACCTATCCCCCTCTACTCCTGAGGTGGGTTTCCAGCAACAGGTCAGTCAGAGATTGAGATTCAACCTGGCATTCACTTTCCCCGCCGCCCCTCCAGGTGGCTCACCACCAGACGCCCACGCACAGGCAAGCAGCATCTACCATGGTCATCCCACTATTGCCCGCAAGAACAGCACAGATAAAGTCCCTCAACAGAGGTCCCCTCTCTTTGGTAAAAGGTTTAAGGTCCACGCTCACTCACCTTTGGTCCAGACACCCACTGTTCCAATGCCCTTATTTTGTGTCACCACCCTACCAGTGTAACGGCACTTGCCTACTGTTCATCTGCACCTCATGAGCACCCTACCTACCTTCACACTTGCGGTCGGTCTGATTGTCCCAACCAAGGCAAAGCCTGCATCCATACCACCATCAGTGCAGAACTGCAACGACCTCACATGGCAACTTCCAGTAGTGTGCAACATACCTGGCGCAAACCAAGTGTGCTGCTGAGAGGCGGACAAATCTAATTAGGTTGCCATCGTACTTGATTTGCATTGGTTTATTTGTTGTCTTAGGCGGGTGGAGGATTTTCATATTTGTACAAAGGGGTCGTTAGAGTTTATGACACGGGGTCCACATCAAAAGTTTCTACTAACATTAGGGACGATATCAGGGACCAGGCGGGTGGTCTGCGTGCCATTTTGTATGTTCGTAGTCCGCTTCATAGCACTCGGCTCCATAAGCGTAATGATTATAAGAATATAATAATAATATAGCAGCAAAAACCAAGGGCAGTTGATACCAAACAATTAGTAGTCCGATCTTTGATACCAGGAAGTGTCAATGTTCGTGTGACATCACCGGGGTGGACGCCACAGTAGCCATCTAGAATTTCTGGCTCCATGGCACTGCGTATCGCATATATCTCTAACATGGTCACTCGTAATAAGGTTGGACCCAACAATCTAGAGGTTTATCTCATGTAGGACAGGTATTCCATTATTTACTCCATGTTTGTGCAACGTTTTCCATAAGGTCGGCAATCCACGCCACCATAATTGGGAAGTCATCTGTCCGAACAGTCCCATCCATACCATCAAGTGGGACACCGCCCGAGGCAGTATTTGTAAGGGCTCAATAAGTAGCTCGAATACAAGTGCAGTGTGTTAGCATTGATTTGCCTCTTGTGTTCTTCATGGAAGAGGAACAATTAGAACTTGGGCATTCTTATTATTATTATAATCATTCGCTTATGGATCCAGAGGCTATGAAGCGGCAAACAACATACAATGGCACGCACCCGCGCCTGGTCCCTGATTCCGTTTCCTAAATGTTAGTAGGCAGCTTTTGTTGGACCCTCCTGTCAGTCCCTAACGAACCTAACGACCCCCTTTTACAAATAAATCCTCCCACCCGCCTTACGCCTAACAAATAAAACAAATGAAAATACAAGTAAGAGGAACCTAATTAGCCGTGGTCCGCCTCTCAGCACCCATTGGTTTGCCGCCAGGTATGTTGCACACTCATTGGAAGTTGCCATGTAGTTCGTTCAGTTCTTGCACTTGATGGTGGGGTATGGATGCAGGCTTTGCCTTTGGTTGGACACTCAGACCTGCCGCAATTGGTGAAGGTAGGTAGGGTGCCTCATGGGTCAGATTGCACATTAGGTAGTGCCCGTACACTGGGTAGGGTGGTGACCAATGAAGGCATCTGGTCGAACACGGGTGTCTGGACCAAAGGTGAGGTAGTGTTGGACCCTTTAACACTTTTAACCAAAGAGGGAGATGCCTCTGTTGAGGGGCTTTATCTGGCTGTCCTTGCCGGCAATAGTGATGACCATGGTAGAATGCTCTTTGCCTGTGCGCTGGGTGTCTGTGGGTGAGCCACCTGGGTGGGCGGGAAGGTGAAAGTGCCAGTGTGTGAACTCCTCAATCTCTGACTTGAACAGTGTTGAATCCCTCATGAGTGGAGGGACAGTGGTGGGGATACCGTGTAAGATGGACCTTATGCCAGACTTCATCCTGTCTTGAGGCCAGTGGGCAGCAGGTATGGTGTTCTTGCTGTTTCCTCAATTGCTGTTCTGTGTTGCTTGAGGACTTGGGCCAGCCGTGATGGTGTACTTAGTGAGGAGGATGACATGGTTGTTTGGGCCGGGAACTCAATGTTGCAATAAGAGGTTTCTTAATTGCAGTGTTGAAAGCGTTCCTTATGGTGAGGGTGTTGATGTCGTCAGGGAGTGGCTGACCATCTCTCTCAATGACCAACGTACGGTCTCGTTTGGTCAATACTGGAGAAGTGGCAGTTTTGTTTGGTGAGTGGTGCTGGGGGCTTGCTAGGGATGGTCCTGGCCGCTTCCTTCGGGCCCAAGTTTTGCTGTGTGGCTGGGTGGGAGGGGTTGGGTGTTCGTGAAGGTGGTGTGCATGCTTTGGTTTAGCAACAAGGTGCGGCGACTTTAGAGGTAGGCTGCCACTTTGGTTTGTAGGTCGTTGGTGTCTGTAATGGTCCGTGTTCCTGCACTACTAGCAATGTTGCTTCCATTGGCTTTGAGGGTATCTTTGGAGTTCGCAGTAGCAGGTCTTTTCATGGTTTGTTTTCCTCTTGTAAGATAGGTGAAACGTGTTCATTGACTGGTGCGCTTTTCTCCCAGGCATCTTTCTGCATCTGTTTGTTGTTTCGACTTGTCTGTACACGTGGGCAATGTATTTCCTCCTCTTCATCTGGGTGTTCCGTCTGGCGGTGGGGTAGGATTGAGTTTCCTCTGGTCCTGGTGGGATTTCTGGTAGGTGAAATGGGCTGGCAAGAGGGTTCTTTGCCACCCCTACCCTTGCCCAAGGGTCCCTGCGTGACATCAAGGGGGTTGTTGAAGGACGCAGTTGATAGGGGTGACGGCACAAACAAATAAAGTGGCATGATTTGTCTGTAAAAGTGGGCGAGGGATGGGTTAATCGGTGATATTGGTGGTTGACCATGAGGTGAGGCTCGGCGAAATTTGGTGTAGTTTTTTCTTCGCTGTGGTTGGTTAACGCAACGGAGTCTCTTAAGAACTTGGCAGGAACCGGCAAGAGAGTAAGAAGGAGGACTGCCATCTTTTCGAGGTCTGTTATGCAATGGCTAACTGAATGTCCAATTGTGTATATATACTGGACACGCCTTTTTGTCTCTGGAGAAGTTGCTAAAATAAGTCCTGATCCGATATTCCCATATAGGATCACATTTGCACTCGATACGGTGGTTCTGCAAGCAGTTTAGCCCGTACTTTGGGGGGAACTGGTTGGATAGCTGTGGCCCAGTACTTGGAATCAATACTAAATACTACCAGTCTCAGTATGCATTTCCGTATATACTTGCTATCCCTGCAGGTGTTTTCCTGCTGTGGGGTAAACCACTCATCTGGGTACGCTATCTGCCGGAAGAAGATATGGACGACGTCTATAAACGTTCCGGTAGAAGATAGGTAAGTCCTCACAACAGTCCTTCGACTGGAGCTTCAAACCTTTGTGATATAGGCTGTACGGATCCAATAGTGGAGATGGTTCTCAAGTGTAACGCAACATCGAGCCTGTGGCAACTTCCCTGCGGAATTAACAAGGCCATTTGAAAAATATTCATTTACCTTTGCCCTTAAGATACCATACTTTGTATAAACCAACAAGGAAGTTTAAAATCATGCCTGCTATCGAATGGTGCCCATAAGGGCCTCACACAGATTTTGGTGTTTTCTCCTCTATCACTTCTCAGAACCCTATTAGGCCCTGCATAAGGATAATCACTCCTGTCGACTGGGTTGGGAGCTGCTCAACTATAAGTACGGTTCCGTGTCGGAGACATAAATCAGCCCCGTTGCTATATGTATCAGGGGTGGAAAAAAAAAAAAAAGGGGGATGTGACCGAATAACTTCCATTCGTTGTTTGAACCAGCGATGATCCCGTCAGTCTCCCTCGGCCTCAAGCGGCACTCTGTGCATTTCTGTATG